>CAUYQG010073638.1:0-13817 GCA_963574415.1 Tarsius wallacei
GCTGCTTAGTTAATATAGCCTTGTAATAAAGTTTAAAGTCTGGAAGGTGATACCTCCCACTTTGTTCTTTTTGCTGAGGATTGTTTTAGTTATTCATGCTCTTTTCTATTTCTATATGAATTTCTGTATTGTCATTTCCAGGTCCAAGAAAAATGATGCTGGTAATTTGATGGGTATTGCATTGACTCTGTAGATTGCCTTGGGTAGAATGGACATCTTGACAATATTGATTCTTCCAATCCATTGGCAAGAAATGTTTTTTCATTAACTTGTGTCATTTTTTATTTCTTTGAGCAGCATTTTGTAGTCCTCGTTATAAAGGTCTTTCACTTCTCTGGTTAGGTGGATGCCAAGGAATTTCTTTCTTTTGTGTGTGTGTGTGTATGGCTGTTGTGAACTGGATTGTGCATTTCATTTAGTTCTCTGCCTGCTTGTTGCTGGTGTACAGAAATGCAACTGTCTTTTGAACACTGATTTTTTTATCCCGAAACTTTCCCAAAGTCGTTTATCAGTGCAAGGAGGCTTTTGATGGACTTGGGTTTTCAAGGTATAGAATCATGTCATTCACAAAGACCAATAGCTTAAGTTCTTCTTTTTTTATTTGCACACTCATGATATCCCTCTCTTGCCTGATTGCTCTGGCTGGGATTTCCAACACTATGTTGAACAGGAGGAAAGACAGTGGGCATCCTTTTCTTGTTTCCATTCTCAGGAGGAAGGCTTCCAACCTCTGCCCATTGAACAAAACGTTGGCTGTGAGTTTATCATAGATGGTTCTTTCTGTCTTGAGGAATGTTCCTTCTATGCCTAGTTGTTCAAGGGTATTTATCAAGAAAAGATGCTGGATTTTATTGAATGCTTTTCCTGCATCTAATGATCTAATCATGTGGTTCTTGTTTCCACATCTGTTAATGTATTAAATTACATTTATGGTCTTGTGAAAGTTGAACTAGCCCTGCATCCTGGTCATAGTGGATATGTTGGTGGATCCGATTTTCTAGAATCTTGTTTAGAATTTTTGCATCTATGCTCATCAAGGAGATTGACTTGTAGCTCTCTTTCCTTGTTGGGTCTTTGCCAGGTTTGGGTATCAGTGTGATATTAGCTTCATAAAATGGTTTGGGGAGAATTCCATCTTTCTCAATTGCCTGGAATACTTTTGATAAGATTGGTATCTGCTCCTCCTTGTATGTCTTGTAGAATTACTGGAAAACCATCTGGTCTGGGGCTTTTTTTTGGTGGGTAGATTTCTTATAATGGAGTCTATTTCCTTGATTGTTATTGGTCTGTTTAGAGTTTCAATTTCTTCTTGTTTCAAGCTTAGGAGGTTGTGTGATGTCAGAAAATCCTCCATTTCCTTTAGGTTTTCTAGTTTATTTGTATATTGTGTGCATAGTAATCTCTGATACTCTTTTGAATTTCTTTGGGGTCAATTGCGACTTTACCTTTTGCATTTCTAGTTGTGTTTATTTGAACTTTCTCTCTCTTTTTTTAGTCAATCTGGCCAGGGGTCCAGCAATCATATTTATTCTTTCAAGGAACCATTTCCCTTTCTGCTTCAGGGATACCAGGCAGGCATAGGATTGGCTTCTTGACATCATTGCATATCTCTTGAAGGCTTTTCTTCTTCTTTTTGAGTTTTCTTTTTATGTTTTTAACAGATTGGGTTAATTTCATATTTTGATCTTCTAACTCTGAGATTCCTTCCTCTGCTTGGTTGATTCTCTTCCCTGTGCTTGTTAGTTTGTTATTTATTTTGATGATGGAATACTTTATTTCCATTATTTCAGAATAGGCTTTTTTGAAATTGGTCAACTCTGCTATGATTTCATTGAGTTTCAGTTCTTGTTTCTCTTGGTTCTTGTTCATTTTTACCATCCAATCTCTGATTTCTATAGCTGTCATTAGATGCAGGTCATTCTGGGAGGTTTTAATTGTTTGTGCTCCAGTGGTTATTTTTTTCAGGTGCTGTCTCTTTAGGACTCTGAGGGTTGCCTGTGTTTTTCTGTTGTTTTTTCCTCATTTGTGACAGGTTTATTTTCCTTCTCTATAATGCCATTACTCAGTGAGCGAGGGAGAGGCATTCACTTCTCTTGCTTATTTTGCCCTGTGGCAAGACACCATAATTACAGGTTCTCTTTCCCTCTGCTAAGCTAATTGAATCAGTTTTCAGCCCTTGTTGCACTGGGAGGGGGTGAACTGACTTGTCTTAGAATTGCTCACCCTTATCTTTCACCAAGATCCTCCATCTCTGTCCAAGCCTGGAATAGGGTGGGGGATGGCATGCCCAGTATCCCATGCCTGCTGTTGCTTTCTGGTTTCTGTGTGTACAAAGGGACACCTGCTGGGTGCAGGGTGTATTGGTGGTTGGGTCTCTACTCTCTACCTTGCTCAGCATGATAGGCACTGGTCTGCTAATCCATTAGCTGCCAGGGGCAGGTGTGTCAGCCAGATTCACTCTGCAGGTGGTTCTCTTTCTGCCTGGGAACAAGCCAGTGGGTGGGTCCTGTTTCACATTTCACTTGGGCTCTGGTTGCCCCAGGCTGTGTCCCAACCAAAGCTTCTCCTGCATGGGACCCATGGCTTGTGCACAGCTGGGAGCAGGTGAACTGACTCAAAATGTCTTAGAATCACTCATCACTCTTCTTCATCCAGCAAAGATTCTGGCTTTGTCCAAGCCTGTACCAGGACAAAGAGCGGGGAGATCAGAGCCCAGCGTCTGCAATCGTTTTCAGGTCTCTGTGTGCTCAAAGAGACCTCCGCTGGGCACTGGTTGTATCACATGTCCAAAGTGTTCAGCTTATCTCTGTCACTTGGCAATTGGGTCCCCACTCTCCATCTTGCTAGGTGAGAGAGGGGTTGGTTTGCTGCTCCACAGTGGCCATCTTGGATCCTCCTTCTCCAAATATTTCACCTGGACTCCACAGGAATAGAAACCTGGGAAACTGATGGGGACCCCATCTCACTAGGTTTGACTTGTCAGTTTTGCTTGTGCCACATCCCAGAGCAAGAGCCTCTTAAAAGGTTCTGAGAGGAAGACCACTTCAGATGTGAGAGGAAGGATATATGTCTACAGTTCTTGGTGTAAAGCAATGGAAACCAACTCCAACTTGAAGACTCCATCATCAAGAATAACCCCCAAAATCCTGCTCTGAGCTAACCTAGCCAGCCCTTGGCACATACCTTTACAATGGTGCATGTCATAACTCTGACACTGAATATTTTGACCAGAGCCACTGCCACCATCCTTGTAGAAATGGGGCCTGCAGATCCTGATATTTTGTGTCATCAACTTTCTGATGCAAAATCCAGGGTGTCTGATCTTCTTGGTAGAGCCTGGTCCTAAGTGAAAAAAGAGAGCATCAGGTCTTTTGGGGATTCTGCTTGGGAGACTGCCTCTTCCACACAAAGAGAAATCCCCCAAAGAGGAACAGTCTTCAGATGCTAGGAGCAGTCTAGAAAGAAAATAAAAGTCCACAGCAAGATCTAAGATGTCATAAAGTGCTGACATTTCATGAGTTCATCTTAGGAAGCTGAGCATGATGTTGCACATTTCAGAAAGATTAAGTTTGGAAAAATGGTCATTTTCTATGCAGTACCCTCCTCATTGACTAGCAAATAAGAAGAGACATGTAATAAAACTGAACCAGAGCCCCAAAGCCAATGACTGCTGCCTGTTGTCATGTATGATTAAACAACTTTTACTGACATCACAGTACAAAAGGAAGGTTAGTGTAAGGAAAGGGTTAATCATTGAACAGTTTTTTTTGTGGATGACCTCTATTCAAGCAGCATGGGAATAGTATTGAGGAAGATTTTTAAAGTTAAAAAGAATTTATTTGGAAAAATAGCTAATCAAAGGGAGAAGGGCGCTCATGCTATGTAGCCAAGCAGTACAAAAGCAGACATAGACCAAACTAATAGGGAAGACGTTGATGTGATTTAAAAGGAGATTATAATTTGAATAGTGCCATTAGTTGCCAAATACACATCTGTACAAATTAGAAAAAGCTGCCCCTTCTTCAAGATGTCTGTGCAGGTTGGGTGCGGTGGTTCAAATCTGTAATCCCAGTACTTTGGGAGACCGAGGTGAGGGGATTGCCTGAGCCCACGGGTTCAAGAACAGCCTGGACAACTTAGTGAGACCTCATCTCTACAATAAACCAAAAAAATTAGCTGGGCATGTTAGCGTGCACCTGTAGTCTCACTACTTGGAAGGCTGAGGTGGAAGGGTTGCCGGAGCCCAGCAGGTCGATGCTGGGGTGGCCATGAGCGTGCCACTGAACCCCAGCCTGGGCAACGGAATGAGATCCCAACTCAAAAAAACCTATTGTAATTATAACGAGTATGCACATTTCTATATTGCAACTCTGATTTTCCCATTTAAAATAATAGAAATAACATTTTCTTGCTTTTCTTTTAGCAATTTATTACACAGGATGCCAAGTAAGCATACCTTAATGAATTTAACCATATTTCTTTTGTAATTTAAAGAGCTTTAACCAACATGTTATGATTGGTAATACTCGGCACATAAGGAAAAAAGTTACATTAAAATGTTTAGAGAGAGGAGTTATTTCGAGAGTACAAACAGATGAAGTAATAAATATCCTTTCAAACAATCATAACATGATGAATATTTTATTGGCATATGGCTAATAAAGAACTAAATTTGTATCTGAAATTCTTTTTGTTTGTTTGTTTTTTGCCTAAAGTTCCTCATTGCGATGAGCCAACTGCAGGATAAAACCTCTGGAGGTGAATTCCACAGCACTGTCGTGCCACCGGGCATACTGCAGAGAAGCAGTGGGGTGTAGTGGAAAGCATGTGGGTTTTGGAATCAAATGGACTTGAACTGCTGTGCTTTAAGTGTTATGTTCTACAAAAAAAGACGTCTACAAGAATACGCACAACGCTTTTATTTATAATAGCCCCAAATTGGAAACAGCCCAGATGTTCATCAATAGGAAAATGGATAAACAAATTATGGTTATATTCCCCCCAAGACACTATTTAGCAATAAACAGAATGAACTACTACTCGTGCACCCTAAACCATGGATGGATCTCAAAATGAAGCTTGATGGAAGAAGCCTCACATAAGAGTGCATTCTCTACACTTCCATTATGTGAAGACTGAGAACAAGCACAGGCAATCTATGTGGAAAAATATTAGAACGCTGGTTGCTTCTAGAGGTTGAGGTGGGAATTCAAGAGCACAGAAGAGCTGTGAAAGGAACTTTTTTTTTTTTTGAGTTGGAGTCTCACTCTGTCGCCCAGGCTGGAGTACAGTGGCACATTCCCAGCCACTGCAGCCTCGACCTGCTGGACTCAGGTGATCCTTCTGCCTCAGCCTTCCAAGTAGGTGGAACTACAGTCACGTGCCATCATGCCCGGCTAATATTTTGATTTCTTGTAGGGATGAGGTCTCGTGAAGTTGCCCAGGCTGGTCTCAAACCTGTGCGTTCAGGCAATCTTCTTACCTCAACCTCCCAAAGTGCTGGGATTATAGGCGTGAGCCACTGTGCCCAGCTTAAGAAACTTTCTTGGATGAAGGTCACGTTCTGTAACTTAATAGAGGCTTGGACTGTACATGCGTACATGTTTTTCTGAACACATCCAATGGTGCTTAGGATTTTAGCACTGCACTGTATGTAAAATTTGCCTCAAAGAAAAAAAAAAGAAACTAAATAAGCATTGACTCTATTTAATGGTATATGTAATATATATAATATATAATGATACATGCATACCATTAAATAGATGTGTTTCAACTTACTTTGAAATGCTTAACAACTAATATGGATCAACAGATGGACAGAAGGATTGGCATGGAGAGAGACAGGTGATCTAGCAAGGCTAGGAAGGTGTTGACTACGGAGTTAAGGTTTTCCTGTATATTCCAAAATGTTCATCCTACTACACTAGAAGGTGTTTTTGGATCTTGGGTATGCTTCACAAACTTCTCAGTTTCCATTTCTGCAAAATGGAGGTAATAGTATTTGCTCAACAAATTTGTTATGAAGTTGAAAATAATTGCCGTGAAATGGGCCTGTCATGTGGCAAATACTCACATGCCTTGGGAGGCTGCTTGCCTTCTCTTTCATCCCCTCACTTTTGTTTGTCAGTTTCTTTTCTTTTCTTTTTTTTTTTTTAGTTGGATTCTCACTCTATCTTCCAGGTTGGAGTCCAGTGGCATGCTCTGGCCACCCCACCCCCACCCCCATCCCCCAGCGTCAACCTGCTGGGCTCCAGCAATCTTTTTGCCTCAGCTTTCCAAGTAGACGGAACTACTGGCTTGCACGACCACACCCGGCTAATATTTTGATTTATTGTAGAAATGAAGTCTCACCAAGTTGCCCAGGCTATTCTCGGGCCCATGGGCTCAGGCAATCATCTTACCCCAGCCTCCCAAAGTGCTGGGATTATGGGCTTGAGCCACCACGCCCAGCCCTGTTTGTCAGTTTCTAAGCCATGATAAGTGTTTTGGATTTGGTAGCATTGCATATCAGCAGTGATCTAAAATAGTATGCAGCAAAATTATTGGGGTTATGGAGAAGGAACTGACTGGAGGAATAGCTTTTATCAATGGTAATGGCTCAAAAACTCCATGAAGGAGGGACATCCTGCAGAAAGGAGAGAGGAAGAACAAAATGTTATAGGCACTCATAATATGGGCTTTGATATTTTAAAACAATAGCTACTTAGCTCACTAAAAGCTCCCTTTGTGAGCATTCATTTATTTAACACATTTTTATTGAGCCTCTGCTGCATGCCTGGTATTGTGCTAGGAATTGGCAATACAGACCGACACATACACAAGACTGACATAGGTGCCTGCCCTCTTGGAGCATACATTCTAGCTATGCTAAAGTATATCGGATTTACAGAGATCAGTCTGTTAGCTGGCAAATATGTACTCTGTGCACTTGGAAAGCCCTAATGAACGAAACAAACATGGTCCACACTTTCATGGCACTCACAATCTAGCAGAAAAGGTAGATCCCATCAAATCACCTCATGTAACTATATAAACATGCATCATAAGTGTGCAAAATACTGGAAAGGAGAGGTACAGGGTTCTAGTTGGAACTGAGGCAGAGAGATATCCCCCCGGGTGAAAAAAATCTTCCCCCTAAACTTTTCAGAGAATGAAATGAGCACAAACAGAGCTTGGGGCAGCCAGTGGCCCATGCCAGTCAACAATGGAACAAATAGCAGAACTAGGTGCCCCAGGAGGCGATGTGGCCGTGCATTGTTTGGGTATTTCTAACTTCTGGTTGGCTTACAATGCCTGCAGAGTTCCGGTACCTTTGGCAACAGCAAGCAGAGTGAGAATTGTTGAGTTGCTTTTAACCATAGTAAAGTGTTCTGGAATTAGGTTTATGTTCTGCCTAGCCAAATGCTACAGGAAACACCCAAGCACTCCCATGGGACCCAGAAGCTGCTAGAGACACAGGTCCCAGGATGATGAAACAAAGCAATTATACAACTGACCCACTGCAAGAATATCCCCACTCCATTCCCCAAACTAAGGTCATTGGTTCTGAGCAGAAAGAAGACAGAAGCCAAGAGAATATGGAGAACAGATGAGAAATATGTGTGTCTCATAGATAAAAACTGCTGCTCTCACAATCGTAATGCACTCTGGGAACAAACAAAATCAATTGCCTAAGCCACCACTGCAATACACATTCTTTCGTGGGGACAAGCTGATCTGGGGATTCTGAACCTCTCGCCCTCTTAATAAGGAGTCTGGCCTATGCTTGGAGAAATTCCATTTTCCAGTCCTATCAGCAGATATGCAACAGGTACCTAACAAATACTAACTGGATTATTCAAGATTTGTTTCCATCTGCTACCCGATTCCCTGAAGGATAAGAAAAATATAGAAATTATCTAGTAACAAGCAAAGGAAGTACACATGTAATAATTTGGAGCTTGTTATGATCTGGGCAAAATGCTGAAAGTAAACAAAGTCCAGTTTCTGCCTACACATGCTCAAATTTGCTTCCTTGTCCACAGGAATGTCCAGAACTAAAAGCCATGTTTCATGGCATCTTCTTATATTCAGGAAGGCCTGAAAGTGGAGGAAGCCAAGGACTGCAGAGAAGGACAAGGCCGGGAAGGTAGGACACAGGTAAGCTATAGCATTAGACAGCCTGCTTCATAATCTCAGCTCCACCAGTGACTGGCTGTGACATTTCAGGCAAGTTAGTCAACTTCCATTTCCTCTTCTGCAACATTGGTGCCTGCCTCACACATTTTTTTCAAAAGAATTATATGAGTTAATGCCCTTAGTACAATTTTTGGCACATAATAAGTCTAAGATGATCCCAATTTCCTTTATAAGGCTTTTCAATCAATAGGCTTCGCTAAAAGTACAACTGAAGGCAAAATGTCATAACCCTGTAAGATTTCTTATATAAGCATATTTACAAATCCCTCTCACACCCTGATTTTGTTTAAGATTATGTGATCACCGCACCCACACAATGGGTCATTTAGCCTGGCCTCTTTGAATTGGGAGTATCCACCTCCTACCCAGAAAAACACGAAAGCCTACAAAAGATTCAGGGTTCGTTCCTCTCTTAAAGACAACTATGCATTAAAAATGGATTACTTCACTAGAATCTCAGGATATAAAAAGTCGAAAGAATCTATGCGTTCTGAGTTTGCATATCCTTGGTCTCAGGCTTTGACTTATCTGACAGGCCTCAGAAAGAGAGCTACAGAAAGCACTTACCTAGAGCAAAATCAGGTAAAAACAATAAAGATACGCCATGCTTTGCGTAAGCTGTGAAATGCCATGACTTGGAATAATAGTCTAGCAGAAAAATTGACACACTTTTCCTTCTGGTACGTCTTAGCATAAATTGTTCCTGTGGCTGCGAGATGAACCGATACCATCTGTGAGTATTCTATCCCCACTCTCAGCTTGTATTTAAATCTGCACGTTTCTTTTCTCTGCCCTTTTGCAAAGGTGCAGGAATACAAGAGCTGCTCTTAGCCAATGGCCAGACGCTGCATCTGGGTGCCTGCTCCCCAGCCTTTGAACCCGGGCTTCCAACTTTGCATCTAAAGGCGAAAACAGTCCTCCGGCCCGCGCCCGCCCCCTGCCTGTGATAGGCTGCCTGGAATAGCAACAGCCTGTGTCACCGAAAAGGGCAAAGCCTTCGGAAATAGAAACAAAGTTGGTCCCAAATCACGCTGGCTTCGCCGAAGTTTCCCCACTCTCCCTCAGCCGGCTGTCATGGGGAGAGGGACCGCTCCCGCCAGTGGGGCAGGTCGGGGCGGAGTGGTGGCGGGGCAGAGGCGGTAACTTCTCCGTGACCATGGCACCTGCGGAAAGCGCGGAGGGCCCCCATCTGCTGCGCCAGGAGCGGACCGCGGAGGGGACAGAGGGCGGCTCCCCAGCCCGCGGCCGGTGTTCCCGGGCGAGAGGTGAGTGGGCCCGCGGGCTCGGGGCAGAGGAGCCACGCTGGGTCTCCCTCGGGTGCGTGTGTGCATGTGCGCGCGTGCGCGGGTGTGGGTGTGCGCGCGCGCGTGTGTGTGAGTGTGTGTGTGTGTGTGTGTGTGTGTGTGTGTGTACGCGCGCGTGCGCAGGTGAGCGCGCTGGTTGCGTGGCGAGAAGGGGCCGGGGTCTGGTGGGACACGGAGCATCTTGGAGCTGCCACGTTGTGAACCTTGAAGTGTCGTTGGGACCCTAGGTCCCGAGAAAATGTGGGTTACACATCCACCGCGCGTGGGACGGGTCCCGTGGATTGCGCTTGCACAATGCAATGTATGGATCGTTCTCGTTTTGGAAAGGGTTGACCGGCAAGATAAGCTCATTTGTAAACACGCACAGGCACATACACACATTTCTTGTCACAATGGATACGTAACAGGTGGACATTATAACCACTGTTTTTTAAAGCACTAGTCTAAGTAGGCTCCATAAAATTATTAGTTATGTAATCAATGAGAACACAAACTTCCTTTTGAAATTCCCTGCACGTTTGTAATGAATTTGAGTGTCATTCAGAGCCTGAAACGCCTGCTTTGCCTGCTTCTTTTCCTTGAAACTGGCCTTTCAGAGGTACGTTTAATACTTTTCCCTTCTGGAGGTGAAATTTGGAAACGTTTTAATTCATTTCAGTTATCTTTGCTCAACCAAAGGCTTGTCTTCACTTCCACACTTACAATCCCGCAAACCCATTGCATACTTCTGCTGCTCCGTCCTGTTCACTTAGTGTATTCTCAAAGGAATAGAAATGAGTTGTAGTATGAAATGACATCAGACACAAATAATCTTCTTCTTCCTACTACTTTCTTCTTCAGCTCTGCTCCTCCTAATCAGATATTACATTCCCAAGCTATGTATTGGAACTTCATGAGAAATCCAACACATTGAATCATACAAAAGGTACTTGCCTCTCCCTGGGATGGTTCTGTGCACCGATGCTTGTACAGTGGGTTTGTCTGATCTTAGAACTGAACCCATGGCCACTCACACGGAGAGCCCTCCTCAGGAGTGGAGAAGCCCTGGGTCTGCCCCGTGCTGCTCTCAGCCTCCTCTTGCTTTCCCACTTCCGTCAAGGATAAACACCTGGGGTCATCTTTCAGTGATCCTTCTCTCTCTCTTGCAGAGCTGCCCCTTCCCTAAGTGCTTGCTTACTCACAAGTTCCCTAAAGAGCAAGTAAAGGAAACTTGGATTGGGGGATAAAGGGAAAGAGTTGCGAAATTCTTTTCTCCAAATTCCTAGGAAAGTTTGCTGTAGTGTAGACTGCAGCACAAGCTGAGGTAGTGATGTCAACAAAAGGGTTAACTAAATTGAGTCAGTGATAGTGTCGAAAAGAAGATGGGAAAAAAAAAACCCTGTCTAGGAGGGGCCTTTGCAATAATCATTAAAAACGGTTATCCTGCAGGAAGGTAATGTGTATTTATGTTTGCAAAAGTTGAATACATGCACAAAATTCAACTTAAAGTGCACCTTTTTACATTGTTGTAAAGAAACGAGAAATAAAAGTACCATAAATTACCTTTCAATTTTAATTTTTTTGCCTTGTCTCTGCTTAGATTAAATTTAATTTTAAATGAAGCTTTATTATGTAGAAGAGGAAGCCTAAATGTTTCCCTAAAATCTTAGATGAACACAACTTTGATGTGTGCTATCTATAGCTTGCACTTAGACGAATGCAAACCTTTTATTTTCTACTTTTGTAAATTTTCTTGTCTTAAACATTTCTTGGCACCCAAAAGCAATTATACATATATGTGTTTAAATGAATGCATACTGCAGACTTGCTGTATGGTTTTGACAACTACTTAAAGTCTCCAGTCATTACTATTGTGATTGTATCTTAGTCTGTTTTATGAAGGTTCTGAGGTTTAATGAAATAATATTTGTCAAATACTCCTTTTGGCCTCTTCGGATTTTAGCCTTCTATAATTGCTTTCATCCAGGAGATTCAGAGTATCTAAAATATGCTCAATATTAAACATTCAGAATATTCAAAAAAAATTATCATATTTCTGCATTTGAAGGTAGGGAGCTTTTCTGTATTCTTAGATGGGAAAATCCAAGAGGAATGAATTACATAACCCAGGACAAGGTAATGAAATCACATAAGATACTGAAAAACAAAACAAAACCCCTAAGCTCTGTGTCTGAACTCCCTTAATGCTATGGTGCCCAAAGAGAAATACTGGGAGGTCTTTCTTGGCTAACCCCTCTTTAGCTGAAAAGAATGCTTCGTTTCAATGACTAGAAGCTAATGAACTTAATTCGCTTCCAATAAACTGTGACTCAAAGTGGGTACATTTTTAGTAAATGATTTCAGTGTTCATGAACATGTTCTCATCTAATCAACCTTATGGGGCAGAGTTGAGCTCAGTTTGAAATCCTGGGGCCTGGAGCTGACAGCAGATCTGGATAAAGTGAGAAACTGGACTGCTGGAGCATCTCCGTAAGGGGAACTTGGAGTCAACAGATGTGTGCCTGGCCCAAGTTCACTCAGAGGCTGATACAGAACTGCCTTGGGGGAGGAGGGGCCTTTGGCCCAGGAGGCCAGGGCCTTCGTCTTCATCTAATACTCCCTGGCTTTCCTTATTTCATGATCCCAACAATTGGCTAAGAAGTTAGTTCCCTTAAGTCAGCACCGCTTTTTCTTCTCCCATCTGGGCCTAAAAGGGGTAAAGGGTCTCAGCATTGCAGAGAATGCCCAGACACCCAGACATGGAGAACCAGACCCACGGACCCCGCCAAAAGGAGGGCACATCTTCTCCTCCAAAGATGCCACAGTCTGGGATTCAAGAAAGACACACTTCTGCTCATTAGATGAACACCTTCAGGCAACTCTTCTCAACTAGTTGTAAAGCTGTAAGCTCCTTTTTACAAATGGAAGCTGGCCAGGTGCTCAGTATGTAAGATGTACCTATAAATGCGTTCCTCTTGAATGTTGCTCTTTCAGGTTCAGCCTAAACTGGGCCTCCTGGAATCCAGTCAGGCAGCCTGAGGTGGGTGGGGTTAGGGGGGATGGGGGGAGATCTGGCAGTGAGAAGGGTGATGTTGAAAAGATTCAACAACTGGGCCAGAGGCAGCAGCCTATCAGGATGGAGGTTTCCTTCTAGGAGGGACAGAGGAGACTTTGGGGAACGAACCCATCTCAAGGAAGAGAAAGTCAGGTCAACTTGATGACAGAGCTTGAGTTGTGAGAAGAGAGATTCTAAGGGCACACCCAGGCCTAGGTCCGGGACAGAGTTTGTGAGAAGTTGGGCCATTCCTATTTTCCCACATTTTCTATATATCAGAAATGACAGTGCTTTAAAAACATGTGTGCTTAGCAATTCAATGACTGACGACAACAACAACAAATCGCTGTGTGTATGATGTTATGTATTCCCAAGGAAATGAAGATTTCTAGGCATGTTCATTTGTGGAGGACTGTCAGCCCTTTTGTCCAGTCAAGAGATAGATTTAAAGAATAAAAACCTCCCCTTTCATTCCAGTCAGTGTGTCTCTGGGGCTGTCCATTGCACCTCACTTGGAAATCACATCAAAAAACTAAATGTGAGGCTTTTCATGACCTTGAGCCTTGGGCAAGTGGCTCCTCTGGGGATGCTGAGAAGAGGAAGTTTCCTGATAAGCAAGGTGGCAAACTCCAGGGGGTGTTTGTCACACGCAGCAGTCTGCTAGTTCCTCTCCAAGAACATGGCACCCAGAAAGGGCACGGAGGTTGCCATCAGTCACAAACCCCTCAGAAGGGCATCACAGCAGCAGCAGACACACGCCATGGGAGCCTGTCTGGCCAGGGCTTGCAAACATGGGCCAAGCCGGCCAAGAGCCACCAGCCAAGTGTGGGGCCACCTGGGCGGGCTGAGCTCAGCACACTCCAGCATGGCTGAGCTGGCTCTTCCAGTCATCCTGATAGGCCACTGTCTCTGTCCTAGCTTGTTGAATCTTTTCAACATCATTCTTCTCACTGCCAGATGCCGACAGTGACTAAGGCAGCTAAGGTCCCAGGGACAGGCCTGGTGGTAGTTGGTAGAACCCTTCTGTGAGCCCTCAAGCTATGTTCCTTGTGAATTCTCAAAAAGGAGCATTTTCTAGTGGTCTAGATCTTTTTCTTTCTTTCTTTCTTTTTGAGTTGGAGGTCTCACTCCATCGCCCAGGCTGGATGGAGTGCAGTGGCATGCTCAGGGCCACCCCAGTGTCGATCTGTTGGACCTCAGTGATCCTCCCACCTCAGCCTTCCAAATAGCCAGAACTACAAGAGCTACTACACCTGGCTAACTTTTGATTTATTGTAGAGACAAGGTCTCACCAAGTTGCC
>CAUYQG010073640.1:0-18608 GCA_963574415.1 Tarsius wallacei
CGCGCCTGTAATTCCGGCTACTCGGAAGGCTGAGGCGGAAGGATCGCCGGAGCCCAGCAGGTCGAGGCTGCAGTGGCCGGGAGCAGCCACTGCACTCCAGTCTGGGCGATCGAGTGGGACTCCAACTCAAAAAAAAAAAAAGTTTTATATATATAGATATATCGTTTTTGTGTTTAGTCAGTCTCACCCTGTCTCCCAGGCTGGAGTGCAGTGGCACAATCTCAGCCACTGCAACCTCGACTTGCTGGGCTCAGGTGATCCTTCCATCTCAACCTTCCACCTCAACCTGCCACCTCAGCCTTCCACCTCAACCTTCCAAGTCTGGAACTATAGGTACACACTACCATGCCCGGCTAATTTCTTGGTTTGTTGTAGAGATGAGGTCTCACCATGTTACCCAGACTGGTTTGAACTCATGAGCTCAAGCAATTGTGCGTCTCTCTGAGTCACATGATGAACTCTCATCTTGTCCAGGATGAAAGCATCCCTTTGTCCAATGTATCTACTCTGAAGGCACTACCTACTCATTAGTCACTTAGCCCTCTGTTATCACATCAATTATCAGGCAAGGCAGTACTTGTGTTCCTTACTTTACTTAATGATGGCCCCAAAGCACAAGAGTAGCGACACATGCATATTGTTATATTTGTTCTCTTTTATTATTAGTTATCATTTTTATCTCTTCCTGTGATTAAACATTATCACAGGTGTGTATGTATAGGAAAAAACACAGTCTTTATAAGGTCAGTACCATCTGTGGTTTCAGACATCCACTGGGAGTCATGGGACACATCCAAGGACTATAAGGGGAAACTACTGCATTCAGTTTACCAAAAAATAAGTGAAAAGTAGCAAGTTTTTGCTTTAATTACCTGATGGTTTTTCAACATCAATTTATACTGATGTATTAAAAGTTGAACAAACAAAACAAAACACAATCTATAAATGCAAAAAAGAAGGGGAATGGTAAATACAAACATAATGCTTACGTCTGATTGCTTTTCTTCAGTCACTCAAGAAGGTTAATATCATAACAGAAACACAGCTGAAATTCAGATTTTAAGGAAATGTATAATAAGTTATTAGAAAATATTACCTGATCTGTTTGTAAAAAGAAGACAGTTTTTATGTTTGTAAAGTAGTTTAACAAAGTGGAGAAGGATAAAATTGTCATAACCAATAACGAAATCTCTGGTATAAAGCTCTTAGGAATATAATAATCTAATTAAAAACTTAAACCAAATAGAAAACAGACAAAAAATAGTGAACATACAAAATAAAATACTGGGTGAAGCTCAGTGAAGCAGGGAATGTAAGAACTCAAGAGACATTTGAAGGGAAGGAATATTACTTCTAAGTACTTAAATAAAAATCTGAGACAACTTACAAGAGAATCTGAAAGGAGATCAAGTTTTCTCTTAAGCAGTAAAATATTTTCCCATTTCCACAAAAGTATACTATAATCCCCATTTCCATAAAATGTATTTTTATGATAAAAGAATATCATTTTATAACTTCATCATCTTACAACTGTGTAACATTTGTATGTGTCTGCTAATAAGCTGATTTATAAAATAGTCCACCTTCTTTCTGAAACTCATATGATGCAAAAATCTGCCTGTAGTGGGCTTTGTAATGACCTAAACCATTTTGTTCAACTATACAATGTGCAACAGAGATACTACTTACCCATCTTTTTTCCTTAATGAAAAGCAACATTTCCTGATATCAGCTTCTTTTGAATGTGTCACCTTTCCTTCTGTGGTCCAGACATAACTAGCCTGTGACTGTATTCTATTTTATGTACTGCCTTTATTAAACATGAAACTTATTTACAAGAGTATTTCAAACATATAATCGGTATAAATACTAACAATGATTCAAGAATCCATGAGCCCATACCCCAGCTTGAAAGAACAGAACATTACCAATCTCCCTTGATTTCATTCACTCTCACTCTCTGGCACTCAAAGGGAACCACCATTCTAAATAAAGCATTTGACATTTCTTCTAGTGTTACCACATGTGTGTATCTCTCAACCATATCACTTAGTGTTGTACACTTTGTGATTCATATAAATGAATCATACTGTACATGTTCTTCTCTGTGGTTTGCTTTGTATACTTTTTGTTCATGAGATTTATCCAAGTTAGAGTACAGAGCTACACTCATTTACTTTCACTGCTATAAATTATTCCATCATATGAATATACCACAATCTAGTTTCCACTCTATAGACATTTGAGATATTTCCTCTCAGTAGACTTTTGGTTCTTTTCCAGTTTTTTGTAACTAATACAATCCTTGTAAATCTTTTCTGCAGCACCTACGCAAGACTTTCTCTATGCTAGACTATATACCTAGGAGGACACAAATTTAACTTAGCTAGATAACACAAAAATATTTTCCTAGATGATTGATAAAGTATACTCATACCAGCATTGTAAAAGAGCTTTTTTTGTTTTTGTTTTTTTTTACTATATATAATAGCAAGATTTGCATTTCAGACTTTTAAAGTCTCATTCTGGCAGGTAGAAAATGACCTATCATATAGGTTTTGATTTTCTTTTTTCTTTTTTTTCTTTTTTTTTTTTTTGGAATTGGGTTCTCACAACATTGTCCAAGCTGGAGTACAGTGGCACAATCATGGCTCACCACAGCCTCGACCTCCTGGGCTCAAGCGATGCTTCCGCCTCAGCCTCCTAAGTAGCTAGGACCACAGGCATGTACCACCATGCCTGGCTTTTTTTTTTTTAAGACAAGGTCTTGCTATATTGCTTAGGCTGGCTTTGAACTCCTAGGCTCAAGCAATTCTCTCACCTCAGCCTCCCAAACTGCTGGAATTACAGGCGTGAACTACCATGCACGGCTGAATTTTCATTTCCTGATTACAAGTGATGTTCATCCTCTTTTCTTATGTTTATTGGACTTTAATACTTCCTCTTTTTAAAAATGTCTATATATAGTTTTCCCCATTTTCTGTTGACTATTTCTGTTTTTCATACTGATTTTAGAAGTGCTTATATGTTCTTGGTGATAGTTTTTCATTAATAAATTGTGATGCAAATATCTTACCCTAGTTTATGGCTTGTAGTTTCACTTTATGGTGCCTATTGTTAATGAGATAATCTTAATTCTAGGGTAATTGACAACCTTTTTCTTTATCCTTCCCACTCTCTGTGTCTTGTTTGAGAAATCATTCCCCAACATTTAGTCTTAAACATCTCTTCCTAAATCTTCCTTTAAAAGTTTTAAAAGTTTATAGTTTTACTTTTCATATCTAAGTCTTTAATCACCTACTATTGATTTCTCTGTATAGTACAGGGTAGAAATCCAATTTCAGTTTTCCCATATGGATCACCACATGTCACAGCATCATTTAATAAATATTCATTTGTTCCCATCCCAATCTGCAATGACATCTCTACAATACGTATAATTTCTATAAATGCAATGTTCTGTTTGTGGATTCTTTATACTTTTCTACTGGTCTATTTGTTTATCCTTGCATCCATTTTGATGGGGAAACTTCTCCTCTCATCTCTAGACACACATCTTAATTCAGGAGTTCTTGAAACTTTGCTTTTACATATAAAGTTTAGAATTTGCTTGTCATGTTTCTCAAAATTCCTGTTGGAATTTTTATTGGAATTGCTTGGAATCTATATACAAATGTAGGAAAACTTACATCTTTATGATATTGAATCTTTCTATCCATGAGCATTATATGATTCATTTATTTAGAATTTCCACAAAGTGCTTAACTAAAGCTTAATCATTTTTGCCATAACATACTTGCAAATGTTTTGTTAGATTGGTTCCCAGGTACTTTGTATGTTTTATTTTTGCTCTTTTATAGTGCTGTTTAAATTTTACACAGATGTATGTGTTAAGTGAATACATACTCTTAATATTTTAATACAGCCTTTTTTTTTTAATTTTCATTTTCTTAAGAGCAGTTTTAGTTTCACAGAAAAATTGAGAGTAAGGTGCAGAGATTTTCTATATGCCCCTGCTGCCCACGTGCATAGCCTCCCCCATCATGAACATTCCCTACCAGGGTGATACACTTACAACTGATAAACCTACACTGACAGTATCACCCAAAGTCCATAGTTTACATTAAGTTTCACCCTTGGTTGTGTACATTCTGTGGGTCTGGGCAAATGTATAATGACATGTATCCACTATTATAGTATCATACATATAATTTTCCACTGCCTTAAAAATCCTCTGTGCTAACCCTATTCATTTCCCTCTCTCCCAGCCCCTGGCAACCACTGATCTTTTTACTGTCTACTTAGTTTTGCCTTTTCCACAAAGTCGTATGGTTAGAATCATACAGTGTGTAACTTTTTCAGATGGACTTCTTTCAGTGAATAGCATGCGTTTCACGTTCCTCCATGTCTTTTCATAGTCTGAAAGCTCATTTATTTTTAGTGCTGAATAATATTCCATTCTCTGGATGTACCATAGTTTGTCCATTCACCAACTGAAGGACATCTGGGTTACTTCCAAATTTTGTCAGTTATGAATAAACCTGTTGTAAACATTTGTGTGCAGGTTTTTGTGTGGACTTCAGTTTTCAGCTCCTTTGGGTAAATCCCAAGGAGTACAACTGCTGGATCATATATAGTAGGAATATGTTTAGTTTTGTAAGAAGCCACCAAACTTTCTTCCAAAATGGCGGTACCATTTTGCATTCCTACCAGCAAAGCATGAGAGTTACTGTTGTCCCATCTGTTTGACAACGTTTGGTGTCATCAGTGTTCTGTATTTTAGCCATTCTTATAGGTAGGTAGTGATATCTGATTGCTGTTTTAATTTGCATTTTTCTGATGGAATACAATGTGGAGCATCTTTTCATTTGCCAATTTGACATCTGGATATCTTTTTTTAATATTTAACATTTTATTACATAAAATAAGTTAACTAGGGATCTACCCAAAAGGAAATGAGTAAATATATAAAAAGATACCTGTACTGATATGCTCATTGCAGCACTATTTACAATAGCAAAATTATGCAACCAATCTAAGTGCCTACCAACAATTGACTAGATAAAGAAAATGTGGTATATATACACCATGGAATGTTGTGCAGTCATAAAGAAGAATGAAATCATGTCCTTTGCAACAACCTGGATAGAGCTGGAGATCATCATCCTAAGTGAACTGACTCAGAAACAGAAAGCCAAACACCACACATGAAGGAGCTAAATGGTCACAAAGATGGAAATAACAGACACTAGGAACACCAATAAGGGGGGAGGCCATCTCTACATCATCTTTGGTGAGTCATATGTTAAAGTCTTTGGTTCCTTTTTTATTGGGCTATTTTTTTTTTATCATTGAGTTTTAAGAGTTTTTTGTCTATTTGGATAACAGTCCTTGATCAGATATGTCTTTTGCAGATGTTTTCTTCTAGTCTGCGGCTTGTCCTTTTATTTACTTGACAGTGTCTTTTACAGCACAGAATTTTTAATTTTAATAAAATCCAGCTTATTAATTATCTTTCATGGATTGTGCCCTTTGTGTCATATCTAATTAAATTATCACCAAATCTAAGGTCATATACATTTTATCCCATGTTATCTTTTAGGATTTTTATAGTTTGCATTTTATATTTAGGTCTGTGATCCACTTTGAGTTAATTTTTGTGAAGGGTGTAAGGTCTGTGTCTAGACTTATTTTTCTTTTCTTTTTTTCTTTTTTTCTTTTTTTTTTTTGAGTTGGAGTCTCACTCTGTCACCCAGTCTGGAGTGCAGTAGCACGCTCATGGCCACCTCAGCCTCGACTTGCTGAGCTTTGTTGATCCTTTCCCTCCATCTTCCAAGTAGTTGGAACTACAGACACGTGCTACCATGCCCGACTTATTTTATTTATTTATTTATTATAGAGACGAGGTCTCACCAAGTTGCCCAGTCTGGTCTTGAACCCCTGAGCTTAGGCAATCTTCTCAACTCAGCCTCCCCAAGTGCTGGGATTACAGGCAAGAGTTGAATCTTTAGCATTATTGAGAAGGAGGAAGGGAGAGAGGAATGGGAGAACATGGCAACACACTGGGTACCAGGTCCACTGTCAAGGGGAGAGAGGGCCCACTAGACATTCAAACTTCATCTGCACACAACTTACTTATGAATTAAATCATGACATGCACCCCTACAACTCTAAAATACAGTAAAATGAAAAAAAAATTTTTGGGGGGGGGAGGTTGTAGTCTTGTAGTCTCACTCTGTTGCCCAGACTGGAGTGCAGTGGCCGCTCCCAGCTACCGCAGCCTCGACCTGCTGGCTCCAGCGATCCTTCCGCCTCAACCTTCCAAGTAGCTGGAATTACAGGCGTGCGCTACCACACCCGGCTAATATTTTTATTTATTGTAGCGATGAGGTCTCACCAAGTTGCCCAGGTGGGTCTCGAACCCGTGGGCTCAGGCAATCCACTCACCTCAGCTTCCCAAGGCACGGGATTACAGGCTGAGCCACCGAGCCCGGCAAAATGAAATTTAAAAGTTAAAAAACAAACATTTTCCAAGGAAATCGAGAAAGTGCAGGGCCGAAAACCAGAGAATGTCAAGATCTTTCTCCCCAAAACCACCACTTCTCCATTCAACTCTACCATATTCCTCAGCAGGTTTTTTCTAAGTCCTGCTCACCTCCACAGGACAGGGCTGACAACACGATGACTGGACCTTATACAACTGAAACAAAATAATAGCTCTGGTTGTGAGGGCAAAAGAAAAGAATTAACCAGGCTTGATAAGAATTTTTTTAATTAAAAAATGTTGTGTAGGCCAAATAAACAGTCTACAAGCAATGTGAGGTTCACAGCTGCCTTATTTTTGTCCTCTGCAATTAGCAAATATTAGAGCAAAGGGAAGGAGTGGCCATGGGAAGAAGAGGTGAAGCAGTTTCTCTTTTTTTCCAATCTTTATGCCTTTTTTTTAAACAAATCACAGATGGATTTCATTTCCTTTTTTAATTTTTTATTTTAGGGTTGTGGGGTGTACATGAGGAGTTGCTACATAAATAATTGCGTGCAGGTGAGGTATGGGCTTCTCGTGAGATCTCTCTCCCCTTGTAGTGAACATGGTACCCAGTGGGTAGTTGTGTGCCCCTTATTCCCACTCCCCCACTTCCTCCTTTAGCAGTGCCCAGCGTCAGTTGTTCCTGCCTCTGTGCTTGCATACCCAGTGTGTAGGGCCTGCTTATCAGTGAGAACTTGGGGCTTTTTGTTTCTGTGATAATCCACAGAATGATGGTCTCCAGCTGCATCTTTGTTGCTGCAAAGGACATGATTTTGTTCTCCTTTATGGTTGCATAATATTCCATTATATATATATGTATGTGAATATATATATTCATATTCATATATATATATAAACCATATATATATATATATGAATCATATTTTCTTCATCCAGTCTACTTTCAATGGGCATCTGGATTGGTTTCATATTTTTATTATTGTGAATAATACTGCAATGAACATACATATAAAGGTGTCTTTTTTGGTATAACAATTTATGTTCCTCTGGGTATATTCCCAGAATTGGGATTGCTGAATCATATGGTAGCTCAATTTTTAGTTCCTTAGCAAAATGCTACACTGATTTCCACAAAAGCTGAACTAGCTTACATTTCCACCAACAGTGCAGAAGCATTCCCTTTTCTCCACAGCCTCACCAATACCTGTTGCTTTTTGACTTTTTAAGGATAGCCATCCTGACCAATGTAAGGTGGCATCTCATTGTAGTTTTGATTTATATTTCTCTGATGATTAGTGAAGTTGAGCTTTTTCAATATATTTGTTAGCTGCTTGGATCTCTTCCCTTGAGAAGTATCTTTTCATGTCCTTTGCCTCTAATTGGGTTGTGTGTTTGTTTCCTGTTGATTAATCTGAGTTCCTTACAGATCCTGGATGTAAGGCCTTTGTTAGATGCATAATTTGTTAATATTTTTTATCATTCCATGGGTTGTCTCTTTACTTTCTTGATGGCTATTTTGCTGTGCAAATATAATTTAGCTTGATAAGACCCTACGTGTCAGTTTTGTTGCATTTGCTTTTGTGGACATGGCCATGAATTCATTGTCTACTCTGATGTCCAGGAAGGTGTTTCCTATGTCTTCTTCTAAGATTATTATGGTTTGAGGCTTCACATTTAAGTCCTTGATCCATTTTGAGGTAATTTTTTTATATGGTACTAAGTAGGGGTCCAGTTTCATTATTCTGCATGTGGTTGAATATGGTATCTTTCCCTCAATGTTTACTTTTGTTGGCTTGGTCAAAGATGATTTGTTTGAAGGTCTGCGGTTTTATTTTTGGATTCTCTGTTCTGTTCCATTGTACAGGTCTCTGTGTCTATTCCTGTACCAGTATCATGCTGTCTTGGTTACTTAGCCTTATAATAAAGTTTGAGGTCTAGAAACGTGGTGATTCCTGCCTTGTTTTTTTGTTTGTTTATTTGTTTGTTTGCTTGTTTTGCTGAGGAATGCTTCAGTATTTGGGTTTCTTTTTGCTTCCATATGAATTTCTGTATTGTCTCTTCTACATCTGGAAAAAATAATGCTGATCATTTTATAAGGATTGCATTGAATCTATAGATTGCCTTGGGTGGGATGGACATCTTGACACTATTGATTATTCCAATCCATGAGCATGGGATGTTTTTGCATTTGTTTGTGTCATTCTGATTTCTTTGAGCAGTGTTTTGTAGTTCTTATTGTGAAGGTCTTTTACCTCTTTGGTTATGTGGATGCCAAGGCACTTTATTTTTTGTGATTATTGTGAATGGGATTGTGTTTTTTATTTGGTTCTCAGTCTGCTTCTTGGTGGTATATAGAAATGCAGCTGTTTTTTGCACATTGATTTTGTATCCTAAGACTTTACCAAGGTCATTTATCAGTGCAAGGAGATTTTTGACAGACTGTCTAGGGTTTTCTAGATATAGATCATGTCATCTGCAAAGAGGGATAATTTAACTTCCTCTTTTCCTATTTGAATACCCCTAATTTCCCTTTCCTACCTTATTGCTCTGGCAAGGACTTCCAGTACTCTGCTAAATAGGAGCGGGGAGAGTGAGCATCCTTGTTTTGTTCCACTTCTTAGGAGGAATGCTTTCAGTTTCTGCCCATTAAGCATGATGTTGGCTGCTGGTCTGTCTTATTATTAAGGTCTTATTATTTTGAGTACTGTTCCTTTGATACCTAGGTGTTTGAGAATTTTTATCAAGAAAGAATATTGTATTTTAGGAAATTCATTTTAGATGAGATAATGATATAATCATGTTCTAGGTTTTACACCAGTTTATGTGATTGATTATGTGTATTAGTTGTGTATGTTGAATCAGCCTTGCATCTCAGGAATGAAGCCCACCTGGTCATAATGGATGACCCTTGAAATATGCTGTTGGATGCAATTTGCTGGAATCTTGGTAAGAATATTTGCTTCTATGTTCATCAGATAAATTGGCCTATAGTTTTGTTTCCTCACTAGATTTCTGCTATTTTGGGATATCTGGTTGATATTAGTGTCATAGAATGAACTAGGGAGAATTCCTTCCTTCTTGATTGCCTGGACTATTTTCAGTAGGGCTGGTATCAGTTCTTCCTTGTACATCTTGTAGAATTCAGCTGAGAAACCATCTGACCCAGGGAGTTTTTTGGCAGAGAGGTTTCTTATTACTAAGTTGATTTCTTGGACTGTTATTGGTCTGTTTAGGGTTTCAATTTCTTTCTGTTTCAGTCTTGGGAGGTTATTTGATGTCAGAAATTCCTCCATTTTCTCTAGATTTTCTAGCTTATTCACATACAGATGTTCATAGTCATCTCTGACAATCTTTTGCATTTCTTCAAGATCAGTTGTAATATTGCTTTTTTAATTTGTAATTGTGTTTATTTTATCTCTCCCCCTTTTTCTGTTAAACTTACCAGGGGTCTGTCAATCATATTTATCCTTTCAAAGAATGAACCTCATATCTCATTGATCCTTTGTATGTTTTTTGGTCTCTATTTTGTTCAACTGTAACTTTAGCTTAATAATTTCTAATAATTCTAAGATTAAATTGCTCTTGTCTTTCGAGCTCCCTTAGGTGTGACATCAGACTGTTTGCTTGAGATCTTTCTGTTTTCTTTATATACGCATGCAGTATTATTAACTTCCCTCTTAACACCAATTTCATGGTATTCCAGAGGTTTTGGTGTATTTTGTCTTTGTTTTCATTTGTTTCTAAGAATCATTTCTGCCTTAATTTCATTCAGATGCATGTTGTTTAATTTCCATGTATTTTTGTGTTTTGGGGATTTCCTGTTGATGGTGATATTTAGTTTTAATCCACTGTCATCTAAGAAGATGCTTGATATGATTTCAACCTTCTGAAATTTGTTCACACTTGATTTATGTACAAGTATGTGGTAAATCTTGCAGTATGTCTTATGTGCTGATAAGAAGAATGTATATTCTATGGTTGTTAAGTAAAGTGTTCTGTTGATGTCTATTAAGTCCAGTTGGTCAAGTGTCAAATTCAGTTTCAAGATTTCCTTATTAATTTTTTGCTTCAATGATCTAAGGATATTAGCAGGATATTAAAGTCTCCAACTATTATTGCATGGCTATCTATGTCCTCTCCTAGTTTAATTAGCAATTGTTTTATAAGTCTGGGTGCTCCCATATTGGGTGCATATATATTCAAGATAGATATTGATTGCTAGTAAACTGAGCCTTTTATCACTATGTAGTGTCCTTTAGTATCCTTTTAAACTTTTATTAGTTTAAACTCTGTTTTGTCTGATATAAGAATAGCTACTCCAGCTCCTTTTTTGTTTTCCATTTTCCTAGAAGATCTTTCTCCAGTCCTTTATCTTGAGCCTGTGGGTGTCATTTGCAGTGAGATGGGTTTCCTGAAGACAGTAGAAAGATGAATAATGCTTCTTCATCCAATTTGACACTCTGCCTTTTGAGTGACACATTCAGTCCATTCACATTGAAGTTAATTATTGATATGTAGGGGTCTGTTCCTATCAAATTGCTATTAAAAAGCTGCTTTGCTTTTTAGGTTTTGTAGTTGATTTGTATGGTCTAGAAACTCTGTGCTTGCCTGTACTTTTGCAATAGGTGAAATCTTTTTATTCTGTGTTTAGGCCCTTGTTGTACATCTCCTGAAGGACTCGTCTGAAAGTAGAATATTCTATTAGGGACTGAATATCTGGGAAAGATTTTAATTCTCCTTCATTAATGAAGCTTAGCTTGGAGAGATAGGAAATTCTTGACTGGAATGTTTTTCTTTTAGAATGTTAAAGATGGGACCCCTTCTGGCTTGTAGGGTTTCTACTGAGCAGTCTGGTGTAATTCAGATGGGTCTTCCTCAGTAGGTGGTCTTTCCCTTCTCTTTAACTGTCTTTAGGATTTTTTTGTTTCATGTTTGCCTTGTGGAGATGGATTATTATGTGTCTTGAGGATGGCCTTCTCATGTGGTACCTTACAGAAGTTCTCAGCATCTCTTATGTCTGCAGGGCCACCTCTCTGGTAATATAGGAAAACATTTCTTGAATAACCTCTTAGAATGCTTGCTCCAGGATGTTCTAGTTTCCTCTTCTCTCTCAGGGATGCCAATCAACCAAAGATTTGGTCTTTTTATATAATCCCAAATCTCTCACAAACTTTGCTCATTCTTCCCAAGCTTTTCCCCTTGTTTTTGTCATAATGGGTTAGTTCAATCTTGAAACTTCTGAGGTTCTTTCCTCTGCCTGGTCAATTCTACTTTTCAGGCTTGTCATTGTTTTGAAATTCCAGGAAAGAATTCTTCTTTTCCAGGAGTTCAGAATGGACCTTTCTTAGATTGGTCAGGGCAGCTTTCACTTCCTACACTGTTTTTGTTGCCTGGATGATCTGTGTGTCCATCTCGTGACTTTCCTTGACTGTGTTTGTCATCCATACTCTGAATTCTGTGTCTGTCATCAGGGCCAGGTTATTCTGAATGGGTTCCATTGCTTGGGATCTGGAAAATACTTTTGTGGGTGTCAGCTCATTAAGACTTCAGGGATTGTTAGTTTTTTGTTTTTGTTTTGTTTTTGTTTTCTGGTTCTTCCTCATCTGTGAGGACAGACTCTTCACTTTTTATATTTTGTTTTGTTGTTTTTTAATTAGATAAGATGGCTACTATTACCTGTCTTCCTTCCTCTGGGACACCTAATGGTTGGGACTGGGGGGGCAACAGTGGAAGAAAGGGTGGTGTTCTGAGAGCAGGTCATCGGAAGCTGCTTCACCAGTGCAGTCTGGCAGAAACAGGACGGGACCTTTCCTCAAGTTCAGATTCTTTCCCCTCTCTCCAGGATAGGCTATAGGAGAAGCCTCGTTCCTCCCCAGACTGCTCACCTGTCATCAGTGTTGGCAGGTGGGGCCCTGTGGCTCTACTCTACCCCAGGTGTTCTTAGGAGTGTGGAGGAGTCCCCTCCCATCTGGGCAGGACCACCCCTTTTAGGAAGAAGGGAAGCAATGGGTGGTTATTTCTTCCTCTCTTCACAGGTAGGCAGGGCCACTGCCACCACAGAGCTGTGCAAATGCACCCTGCCACTTAGATCCTACCCTGCTCCATGAGCGGGACTGTAACCACAACGGTGGCCCCCTGAGGGCAAGCCACATCTGCAGCCCTGTCTTAGGGCTGCAAGGTCTGCTGGGGAAACTTCCCCAAATTTGTGGCATTACCCCTGCTAGGTGCTGGAGGAGGTAGAGGAGCACACCCATGCAGTGCAAACCACCCCCACAGTGTGATTCCCACTGAGTCTGTGTGTGGGAGGGTTGGCAGCTGTGCCCCAGGACCCCTGGGAACTGGGGTTTCCCAGGAGGGGTACAGGATTGTACACCAGCAGACGCTTGGTCCAGCACAGCCAATCAAAACTGCTCTAGAGTGCCCTGGACTACTTTCAGAAGTGACTAATGTGGAACTGTTTAAAATGCCTCAGAATTGTGCATGCTGAAAAAACCCTATGTAATCTTTTGATCCTATGCCTCTCCATTGTATTTGAAATTTTAAAGATGGCTGTTTTCCCACCTAGGAAACTCATTTTGATGGCTCAAATTATGTAGCACTTGTTATCTCCTACCTGATCTAAGAGTCTGCTCAGGGAGAGGATATAGTATTTAGTAGTATGCAGATTCCTACGACTGCTCAGGAATCCCACTTTATCTTCCACAGGATCCAGGTGACTTGTGCAAGCCATAAATATTCAGACCTGCCTAGCTGGAGGCTTTGCCTGAACTTGGGGGAGGAGCCATCTTCATGAAATAAGATGCCCTTGGGTTCAGAGAAACAAAGCAGTGAGGCTGAATCCCTAAACAACAGAGACTGTCACACACACAGAATTTCCCACTGGGAAAAAGTTAGGCAAAACAGTGAAATACACCTATTAGTGGATCTATGTCAGTTTGAAGCCTCTGGTCACTGATGCACACTGAATAACTTACATTCACTTCATTTGTTTCAATCAGTTCATCTAGGACACTTTCACTGATCAGCCATCTTAAGCTCACTTACTTTCTACCTTACTCTGAAGGCTTGCTTAAAGAAAAATTCTTACTTGTTTCAGTGACTTTTTTATCCACTTACCTTTCTCCCTTGTAAGGAAATATAGGATAGAAAAAAGAGCAGGAGCCTGACAGACCTGATATTCAAATACTGACCCAAAAACTCACTGGCTGACCTGATCATGTTATCCTGTTAAGGGATCCCAGCTGCTCTATAACCTCGACCAGATACTAGGCCTCCTCTGGGCAGTTTCACAGACCCACACCTATGGGAGATAGGAGGGAGAAAGTGTCCTCCTGGCCAGAAGGGTCAATTGAGTCAATTTTAGCAACAGTGGAATGGCAGCCTGCCCTCATATCCTGCAAGTTGTTTGTTTTTTTAACAGAGTGCCAATTTTACAGATCTGTAAACAGGAAATAATATTTTCCAGGAAGGGCAAAGTGCCTAGTTCAATGTTTCTGAATTTTCTCCTATTCTTTTATTCTTTCTTCTCCTCCAAGCCCATACTTCTATTAAAACACAAGCATGTATCACTTAATGATGGGGGTACATTCTGAGAAATGCATCATTCAGCAATTTCATTGTTATATGGACATCATAGAGTATACTTACATGAACCTGGATGGTATATCCTCCTACACACCTAGGCCATGTGGTATAGTCTATGGCTCCTGGGCTACAAACCTGTATAGCGTGTTACTGTCCTGAATACTGTAGGCAATTGTAACATAATGGTGACTATGTATGTATCTAAACATATTTAAACACAGAAAAGGTACACAGAAATACACTACTACAGTCTTATGGGACCACCATCACATATGCAGTCCACCACTGATCAAAACATTGTTATGTAGCACATGACTGTACTCAATACTCTAAGCACAGAGTTACAGAAATCATATTTTAAGTAAATGTCTATGTTGAGAGACTACAAAAACTTTGAGATACAAATCAATTTGTATTTGCCTCCCCTCTCAATCTGCTGGATAAGGTGTTTCCTTTTCAAAGCACTAATCTGATCTATCTGCTTATTGTTTAAACCCCTTCAATGGCACCCATGTCTTTCAGGGTAAAGTTCAGACCTGTATTGCAAGGCTGCCAACCCCCACATGTTCCAGCCCCAGCCCCCCTCACGGCTCATCTCACACAGGTCTCCTTTGCTCTGTTATCCCCCCAACCAGTCCTTCTGTCTGCAATACCTCACCATGCCTCCTCCTGTCCATGGGGCTTTTGCACATGTTGCTCCTTCTTCCTTAAATGATCTTCCCTGTCCTCTCCACCTGGCTAACTCCTCCTCATCCTTTCCGTCCCCGCCCAAGCATCTCATCCTCAGAGAAGACTTCTCTCTGATGTCCAATTGAGTCTCATCTTCCTGTCATTGGCTTCCACAGCACCAGGCACACCTCCGTTGCAGCATTTGTCATAGCTCTAATTTTATATGTGTGTCTGATTATCTTATGAAGTCCGTCTCTTCAGAGTTTAGCTCTGTGAGAGCAGGAGCCCTGATGCTCTGTGCTTCCCACCATGTCAGGGGCACTCAAATACTTACTGCTGAATGAATATGTGAACAAAAGCCTTCTAGGCATAGAACACTGCAAGTTTGCTTTCCAACTCTGGAAGTTCACTGGCTGTGCTCACCAAGAGGATGGCCACGAGGACACCTGATGAACCAGGATGTGGAATCTCATAGGTAACTGAGTAAATGAATACAGGTGGCAAATTCAGGCAAAATCACAGTCATCTGTTTTATAAAGTGCCTCACTGTAAACCTACTGCCCTTGTTTGAATACATTTAATTAAGATTTTGCAGTATCAGTGAGGTTATATATATAAAACTCTATGGTGCATAGCATTTTAAAATACCTTTAAACTTAAACTATGTGACATTTCGAGACTTGTTTTCCTCATATGTAAACTCCCTCTCACTAAGCTTAGAGGACAAGGTAAGAATGGAAACAAAGAAAAAAAGGTCAAGCGGTAAATAACCAAGAACTTTGAAAGCACAAAGTATGCAAAACATGACAGAATAAGAGTTACAAAGCAGGAGTGTTGAAGCCTTTTAGAAAAAGTACACAGGAAAGCAATGTAGTCAGAATGATGGGAAATACAGACATTAGCAGAGTATGTGAGCTCTGCAGAGCAAAGCCTGCCAGATCAGTGCAGACAGACAAGCTGAGGAGGCTGATGAAACCAAAAGCAGGAAAGAAGAGAGATAACAAGTACTTCAGAGGGAAAGGAATCAGTTGTACAGCCTCAGGTAGATCATTCCAGGAGCTCTGCATTGCAAAGATCATCCACTCAGTGTTTCATCACCTCTGGGTGCTGAAACTCAGTCAACATAGAAAGCGCATCTCTGCAGAAAGTGCACACCTCTACATGCCATTGAATCCCATTTCATTCAGATGTGCAACTGTCTGTCAGCCTTCACTCTGAAGCATCCTTCAGATTGTCTGCAAATGCGAGATTTTCTTTCCTTTATTGTTTGGCTCTGCACTATGCCTTTTATGAAGGAAAAGAAAAACTTCTCACACAGATCAAACCCATTACCTTTTTCTTTTCAGAGGCTGACCTGTGGGCACTGTGTTAAATGAGTCACAGGAGTTACTTTCAGAAATGAAGGGGAGCATGGTTTTGATTAGAGAAGAGAGCCATGGGAAGCTCCATTGTCAATTATTCAGGGGCTCATTAACCCACGTGGGGTGGGTCTATTTCAGTGCTCTGATTCTTCTTCTGTTGGATGACCAACTTTGAACCATTTCAAAAGCAGCTTCCTGTGAGGGCTAGTCAAAGGTTTGGTAAGGAATCAAAGGATTAGTGTTAGGATGGCATCATGGAGTGGAAAGACATAAAAGAAATAGAATATGTTGGAAGTGAGGAGAGTCTCTGATTTTAATTATTCATGGGGGCATGGTTACCTATAGAAAAGAATGAGAAAGTTTACGAACCACTGTTGTGATCTGAAAGATGCATTTTACTTGCCTCTTCTATGAGAGAAAAACTGGTGAGTATAGTTTCGTCATTTATACCAAGTCATAATTTTTCTGTCTTTACCAGAGAATAAATTAAAATTTCCTCTCTCTTCATTTTTCCAAAGCAGTGTTTATGCAGATTCGCTGTCTGCCTGAGCTTCTTTGTCATTCCATCTCTTGCCCAAACCCAAAGCTTCTGGTGGGTGAGCAGGGGGTCACGCCATTTGCCCACAACTTTCACTTTCTATCTTAATCAGAAAATGAGTGTGAAATGTACCTTGATCCTGAATCACACAGGATTTGATTTGTACAGCAGAGCAATTCAGAAGATACCAAGAATATCCTATTCTTAAACATGAGTCTCAGACCATTCATGTTGCTTCTTTGGGGTGCCCAGAAATGTCCTCCTTGTTGCTAGTTACCATCCTCAGACCGTTCTTTCCCTGTGGCTGCTTCCTAGCTCTCACTGTATTGAACACAGAAATGGCATTGCTTCTGCCTCTGGAACACTGCTGCCTCCTTCTCCAGGATAAAAGATCTGACTCCTGGATGGTTCCACTTGACAAGATACTTTTCAGTAAGTAAAAGTGGAGATCATACAAATAGAGAATAAGCCTTCCTCTCCATATGGAAATCTAGCACCCCTGCTTGATGCAGTATTAAACAGCACAATGCCCAAGACAGGCTACATGTCATTATCTGGTCAAGCTTGGGAGAGCAAGCTTGGGAGAGCAAGCAACCTCCTAAATGCCTAACCTGAATTTCCAACTGCCTATTGGATGTCCACTTTTCACTTCAAACCAGCCACGAGTTCTTGTCGTTATGCCATCTTAGTGTCTCATGTCTTTGTGTAATTAACTACCAAATGGATGAATATAGCACTAGTCTTTAGGATGGTGTCAGCAATACTGGTCTCTTGCAGAAGTGACTCCTCAACCCATTAGCATCGCTTTGCTTGTGTATGGGACCTTGGGAAAAGTATGACAGCCCAAAAGAGAAGTTAAGGTCAGATGTAAGTGAGCAAAAAGATGGAGTAATGAATATTGGAAAGAGGTCATTTTTAGTTGTTGTCTTCCTAGCCCTAGAGAATTCCCAGAAAGGAAAGAACAAGGAAAACTAGGAAGTGTACCTTTGTCAAAGGGAATTAGCAAGCTGCTCGGAGTGTGCTCTGTCCTGAGTAGGGGCTGCTCTAAAGGAAGCCTGTATACCTTGCATCACTCTCTGTCTTTCTGGAAATGGACACATACATTTAGGAAACCTAAGTCAGATCTTGAATTATTCATTCTTTCTTTTCTTTCCATTGCCACTGCCACAATACAGACCCTCATCTTTGTTATTCTGAGAATTCCGGTAGCCAGATTGGCCCCACCTGCCTCAAATTTCTCCCATTCATGCTTCATATGACTACCAAAATTATGTTCCTGAATCACAGGAGTAATCAAATCACTTGTTTCCTCAGAAGTGTTCAACAACTTGCCTTTGCTTGGCAGATAAGAGATCTAACTATGTTAACAAGTCTTTAAAAAATTTAAAGGCCTTTTATAGTCTAGCCCAGTGCAATTTTCTAACCGCACATGCTACTCTATTCCTCCCATTTTTATTCTAGTCATGGCTGTTTCCAGGACACACAATGCCATTTCATACTTTTGTGTCTTTCCTCATCTTGTTCTTCCCCCGTGTATCTTTCTGTCCATTTCTAGCCTTAAAACCTTACTCATCTTTCTTTTTTTTAATTATTATAAAGATGTGGGGTACCTTCAGGGTTAGGTATACAAACGTTGATTATGCAGGTACCCTTGTTGATGAGGTATGCCCCTCCCTCCCCTAGCAGTTTCCCTCAACTGCCAATCCCACCTCCCTTCCCTGACAGTTTGCCACTACTGCCAATCCCTTTCTCATAGTATTATAATTGTTCAAGGTCCACTTATGAGTGAGAACATATGGTACTCTGTTCTTTGTTTCTGTGATAGATCACTGAGTATGATCGACTTCAAATCCATCCCAGTTGCTGTGAAGTCCATATGTTTATCCTTCTTTATGGCTCCTTAATATTCCTTTGTGTATATGTACCACATTTTTTTATCCAGTTCAGCTTCGTTGGGCAACACAGTTGG
>CAUYQG010073644.1:0-22270 GCA_963574415.1 Tarsius wallacei
TTATACTTGGCTGTTGGAATAATATGCTGATGCCCTGACACCATGTTCCTATCACCTTCCTGGTAGGGCCATGAACAGTGCCTTGAGCTCAGTCCTACCTAGATGCTTGGACTCATCTGCCACTCTGGGACTCAGGACAAGCCCTTCAGCATCTCTGCTCAGAACTTGGGCCTGGACTGTCTCCTGAGCGTCAGTGTCTGCCCTGTTCCCTTTGCTGAAGGACCTGTTTATCCTGGAGGTGAAATTTGGCCCTGGCTCCCTCTGTAGTCCCCCCTGGGATCGGAGTGGTGGTCTTGGACCAGCCCACACACCAGTTTTGTCTGACAGACCTCTCTGATGTGGGGTTCATGGCTGCCTGGATCAGCTCCTGGGCTCGTCAGCCTTCCAGGTCATGCTGGATGCCTGCCTCGGGACCTCCCGCCAGCCCTCATTCTCACGCACCCAACACTTGCATGGGAGGCCTTGTTGCCCTTGTTAGACTGGTTTGCCCTGTTCTCTGAGCTCCTAAGGTCCAATGCAGCCTGTCTCATGGCCAACAGAGGCCTGTTTATGGATGTCCTTGTACCCATGCAAGCCATAATAAATTCATTTAGGGGCTGATGTATTATCAATCAGCAGGTCTTTGATGAGCACTTGCAGTGTACTTGGGCCTATAAGGATGGTGGGTACAAGATATACAGACAACATGGCTGCTCTCAAAATATGAAGTGCTGTCAAGGTCAGCGGTTCTAAGCTTTTATACATGGCAGATGATGGTCACAGGCAATACTCTACTCACGTGTGATGCGTGATTCCTGGGCCTAGGAGCCTCGCTTTAGCCCCAAGAGGAACTAAAGCCCAGAGCCCTTGGTAAGAAATTCTGCTGCTCTGGGCTGGATATGGTGGCTCAAGCCTGTAATCTCAGCACTTCGGGAGGCTAAGATGAGAGAATTTCTTGAGCCTAGGAGTTTGAAACCAGCCTAGGCAACATAGCAAGACCACATCTCCACAAAAAAATGTTTTAAAAAATAACTGGGGGATGGGTGCAGCGGCTCACGCCTGTAATCCGAGCTCTTTGGGAGGCCAAGGAGAGAGGATTACTGAAGCCCAGAAGTTCAGGACCAGCTTAGGCAACATAGTGCAACCTCATCTCTACAAAAACAACATTTTTAAAAAATTAACTGGGCATGGTAGCATGTGCCTAGTCCCAGCTACTAGAGAGGCTGAGGTGGAAAGATTGCCTGAGTCCAGGAGGTTGAGGCCATAGTGAGCTGTGATTGTGCCACTGTACTGCAGCCTGGGTGACAGAATGGGACACTGACTCAAAAGAAAGAAAGAAAGAAAGAAAGAAAGAAAAAAAGAAAGCTCTGGAGCTCTCTACCACCTGTATACCAAGTGGAAGCTTGTACAAGGTCAAGTGAAAACAGAAAGTTTCCACATAGCGTTCAAGTTTCCAGGATGTGCTAATGACTGATCAACCTCAGCTGCCCCAGAAGGCATTCAGAAGTCCAGTTAGAGTCTTGCCAAGCTCAGAGTGAGGATTTGCACCCATGAAACCACTAAAAAGAACAAAAGACATACTTGTCACATAGTATAGGACAGACAGGCAGTGGGAATCAGGAGAAAGAGCTATGTGGAATGAGGTAACAGAGACTTTAAGGAGGAAGTGAGATTCTAGCTTGACCTTGAAAAAAAGGGAATTGTGCTCACTTCGGTAGCACATATACTAAAAAATTGGAAGGGCACAGAGAATATTAGCATGGCCCCTGTGCAAGGATGACACACAAATACGTGAAGCCTTCCGTATTTTTAAAGGAAGCACATAAGAAGACTGCATGTTGTAAAGCATTTACCTCCTCCCTAATTATCACATTTCCATTTCTTGGTGCAGTAATACACTGAGGGGTGTGATTCTTAATTCTTCATTCTGTCAGTAGTATATTCATGTAGGCTAAGTTTTTTTATTATTATTGTTTTGTTTTTATGGCTTAGTCCATCTTGTGAGATTGTTTACTTATCCCATAGTACAATTTCATGCAGAAAGTTTGAAACTATGTAAATTTCTTTTTTTGGAAATTATCAGTTATAATATTTTAAAGGGGTGGAATGGTGTCTTTGTTTATAGAAGAACATTTGTAAATAAAGTTAAATTTCCAAGCCAAAAAAAAAAAAAAAAGAAGAATAAAAGGGAATTAATCAGCCAACGAGAATGTATTGTGTATTTGACAGAAGAACCATGTGGCTAGGGCTTAACTAAGGCAGAAGTCTTCCAGCGGGTTAAACACACAAGGCGTGTATGTGTGAAAAAGAAACACACACAGAATAGGTAAATAAGACTCTGTGTGTGTGTGTATCTGCCTTATACACTCTTCATTCATTCACTGACCCATTTTTTCCAACCACGCATTCATGTCATTGTTGAGAGACCACCCTATAGCAAGTGCTTTGTGTCATGGCTAAGAAGGCAGCAACTGGACAAAATAAGCATTAAGCACAAGAAAGAATCGGGCAGGAGCATATGTGGACAGGCAGGGACATGTAAAGACGGGCAGGGAAATGGGTACCCTTGAGTTGCATGCTGAAATGTGTGGGCTTGGATTGTTTGGGGAAGGGGAAACTGATAGTTCATTATTGGGCTGGGCATGGCGGCTCATGTCTGTAATCCCAATATTCTGGGAGACCAAAGCAGGAAGATTGCTTGAGCTCAAGAGCTTGAGACCAGCCTAGGCAACATAGTAAGATATCGTCTCTACAAAAAGTCAAAAAATTAGCTGAGAATGGTGTGTGCCTGTAGTCCCAGCAACTCAGGAGGCTGAGGCAGAAGGATCGCCTGAGCCTGGGAGCTTGAGGCTGTGGTGAGCTGTTATCATGCCACTGCACTCCTCCTGTCTGGGTGACATTGCGGGACCCTGACACAAAAAAGTTTGTTACTGGGCTGGCCAGACCAAAGTATCAAATGTGGAAAAGATGGAGAAAGAAATGGAGACACACAAGACTAAGGTTTAGAGGGAGACACGACTCCTGACACTCCAGATCTCACTTAAATGGGTTGTTCCCGTGTCTGTCCCCTTACCAGGTTAGATCCCCACACTGGTCAGCACTGTTCAGTGGCGATCTCATGTGACCCACATGTGTATCTTAACATGTTCTAGTAGCCACACTAACAAAAATAAAATGAAACAGGTGAAATTAATTTTAATAATCTGTCTTATTTAACACAGTACATCTAAAACATTACCATTTCAACATGCATTGAATTTTGGCCAGCTATTTTACATTCTTTTTTTTCTCTATACTTAGTGTTTGAAATCCAGTGTGTATTTTAGACAACTCACATTCCAAATACTCAAAAGCCACCTGTGGCTTAGTGGACAGTGCAAGTGGGTTCCCTTCACAATGCACCCTACCTGTTACACACACACACACACACACACACATACCTCCTCTATGCCTAAGATATAGATGTTAAATGGATTGGTGTTTATGCATGAAAGTCAAAATATCAGGGAGGAAAAGGGTTGAATGAAATCAGAGATGTGTATAAGTAAGTCGGAAGCTGTGTGTAGTCTTTGAACCATTCATGCAGGAGGTCACGACAGGAGCTAGCCCTGTTCTTTAAAGACCTCTAGGGATTGTGTCTATGAATTGAAGAGGCGATAGTTATATTGGAAATCCTTTTTCTAGAATATTCTTTTCCTTTTGACACCACCTCCGCACTGGGTCTACCCAACAATGAACTCAAAAGTCTCCTGACACCAGCTGTGTACCCAGCCATGTTCTAGGTGTTATGAGAGATAAAAGAACCACCTTAGGAGACAAGATAAAGACATTGAAAAACAGCTGCAGGGCGAGGCCATACATGCAAAGGGTGCCATAAATGGTACTTGGCAATAACTGAATTTCTATTAAGACAAGGGAGGATGGGGAAAGTCATGGAGCACCACAGTTCCCAGCTGCTGAAATATGGGGAAGGGAAGGAGCAGAGGGGGAACAGCCAGAAACCCTTGGTGATGCCTGGACTCTGCCCCTTAATATTGTTGTGTTACGCCTGCCAGGGCACTCACTTCCCCTAGCTTCACTCTCCTGGTCTGGAGAATGGGTATGGTGACATTTGCCCTGCCTATCTTCCCCAGGGCTTGTGAGGGTCCAGTGAGATCGAGAATGGGGATGGAATATCACAGGGAGGTCAGGAGCAGTTAATAGTGTCAGTCATGAGTGTAGCTGCTGAGAAAGCTTGATTCCGGGAGTCCTTGGAGAGCACCAGAAAGGAGCAGTCAACAAAGTGTCATGTGTCCACAAAGGCTGATGCTTCTTTGGATCTCTGCTCTCAGTCTGGAAAGTCTCTTCCTCCTTTCTCTGCCTACGATGTCCTTCTCATCCTCTAAGTCGTTGGTCAGACCCCACTCCTCCAGGAAGCCCACGTGGATCTAAGGCTCCTTATTCTGGGACCCCATTGGCTGGTACCCATGTCCTTCTGCTTCATAGTTCCTCTGCCTGCTGGTGGGCATTTTCTCTATGGGACCAGGAATGACTAGGAGGTGAGACCTATTTTCTCCATCTCTGAATCCCAGAGCACCCAGCGGGTTCCCATTTCTGGATTTGAGCCGACTTGGGGTTTCCTCTTTTGTCTTTGGAGGCTCCATGGGGAGAAGAGGTTCTAGGCAATCATTCCCCGAACAGACACAGCTCTTCGATGTCTCTTACTCTTTGCTGAATAAGGATTTGGAGGCTGTTTCTGATTTGGAAATTATAGCAGGAGTGTCTTGGGTGCTGTTTTCCAAAGTCATCATTTCCAAATAGAACTAAGGTGGAGAGGAAACAGTGCCCCCAGACCTTGGGAGAAAGGATCAGTGTGGTTCCATCGCTTAATTAGACTGAAGAACGCTCAGGGACATGTCCTGACAAGAGGCGGGGCCACCAGGGCAGGGGGATGCTATATGTTATTGGCCCATTATCTGGATTTGGAGAGGAAGCCTGGAGTGAGAAGGCGAGAATAGGGTGAAGGTTGCCTCAAGGGGCTAACTAACTGTGTGCACTTAGTCATTTGGGGCCTCAGTTTTCTCATCTGCCAAATGTGGATATGGTTGTTATTTCTCATCATTATCATGAAACATGATTTGAGCTATCTTCCTAGGGAAACTTTGAGCAGCTCTAAAACCCCACTGTGGCCTAATGGAAAACACCCTGGATCATTCATGGGCTGTGTGATCTTGGTTAAGTCTCAGCCTTCTCTAGACCTGAGAGTCTTCATTTGAAAAATATGAGGTGTTGGATTGGATTCTCCTGAAGGTCACTTAGAGTTCAAAATGCTTATATTTACTCTTCCGATCAGTGGAGGCCAAAAGAGACACACACATTATTCATTTTCATTTCAAGATGCGCTGATTGGTCAGTACCAAGAAGTTACTGTCATCACCAGGCAATAATTGAGCACTGATAAATTGTTGAGAATCCCTCTTGATCTTGTACTTCCTGACATCTTATTGTTTGGTTGTTATATTATCATTGACTTCATGTGTGCCCATGTCTTGTGGTCCATCGAGACCAACAGAAATCCAGAATGAGCCACATATGCAATTTTAAATTGTCTAGTAGCCACATTAAAAGAAGTAAAAAGAAACAGGAGAAATTTTAATGGTACGTTTTATTTAACCCAATATATCAAAATATTATCATTTCAACATGTGTTCCATATAAAACATATTAACAAGATGTTTTTACATTTTTTACATTAAAACACACACACTCCCTGGTGTGTATTTTATTCTTACGGTGTGAGTCAATTTGCATTAGTCATATTTCACATGCGTAGTCACATGCGACAAGTGACTGCCCTATTGGACAGGGCAGGTTTAGATTATAAGTTGCTTAAGGGTAAGTAAGGGTTGTATTGTGTGATGTTTAATATGTGGAAGTAGCTCTAGCGTTTACAAGCCCTCTCTGCTATGTCATGTCGCTCAGTCTTTGCGTTATAGTTGTCTCTGAGGTTGGTACAGTTATGGGCACCATTTTATAGATAAGGAAACTGAGGCATTGGAGAGGAACACATGCTCAAGAGCATAGCATAAGCAGTAACAGAGCTGGGATTTGAGCTCAGATACCCTGGTTCTAAGTGTTGGAGTTCTGACAGGGCAGCTGCCTTTATTTGACCATTTACTTGGCCATTCACTCGTTACTTAATCTAGGTGGACGCTCTGGGACTGCTGATATTAACAAGACATGATCCTTCTCCAGAGACAGAAATGGAGGTATCACTTTTTATGTTTTTATTTATTTTCTTTTGTTGTTAGGTTTGAGGGAAAGATGAGGTTGGAAAATAACTCTAGCATCACTGCCAGCATCTTTATCTTTGTATCTGCACGCCTGCTTCAGCATGCCCAGTGAGCCATGGCGGGGAAGCATTTCTGTGTTTCAGGTTCCACGTCCCCTTGTCTGTTATCTCCAGATTCCGGGAGTTCCCTGCCCGGCTCCTCCTTCCCCCTTGGTCTGAATCCCTCACTGAGCCTGGAGATGGTTACCACACACATTCTCCGTGAGACCTGACTTTGGCCAAACTAAACAGTTTCCTCTCTCATGTGGTGATTTTGGCTCGTTGCTTTTAGGAAGGGACACCCTCATTTACTTTCCTGACTCACATGCTGGTTCTGGGAGACAGAGGCCCTCCTGCTGCAAGGCCAGGCTGGGCTATGCTGCTCTTAGGAGAGCCTGATGCCGTTGCAAAGCCCTGGCTGTATGCTACTCACCTGAAGTGTCAGGTGATGTTTCTAGAAAATTATTGATGGCCCCAGATTGGAAGGCAGGTAACAGAGATGCTGGAGGCAGACTCCACTGTCGAGCATTGGTGGTCATGTGGATGTGCTCCTGGGAAGCCACGTTGGGGCCGAGGAGGGAGCAAGGGTCAACATTGGAGATTTCTGAACTGCAGGAGACAATCATTGCCACACTCAGGGCCACAGGCAGGGGCTGAGTCAGGAGCAAAGAATTGAAAAGGAGGGGCCCCTTCTGTAGGCAGGGACCATGACCTGATCCCCCTTTAAAAATATTTTTTATTTTTTATTTTTTTGAGACAGGGTCTTGCTCCCAGGCTGGAGTGTAATGGTGTGATCATGGCTTACTGTAACCTTGAACTCCTGGACCAGCAATCCTCCTGCCTCAGCCTCTCATGTAGTTGGGACTATAGGCACGTGTCAGCACACCCGGATAATTTTTTAAAAATATTTTGTAGAGACCAGTTCTTGCTATGTTGTTCAGGCTGATCTCCAGCCTCAAATGATCCTTCTACCTCAGGCTCCCAAAGTGCTAGGATTACAGGTGTGAGCCACCACGCCCAGCCCCCGACCTGTGTTCTGTGTCCTTCCTTGATGGGTTGGTACATAAGAAATCACTGAATCCTTCAGATGAAGGAATCTTAGAAGTCAGCTACTCTGATCCCCTACATGATACCAACATTGCCCACAAGAGTGGGTACTATCAGTCCTGTTCTGTGGAGTCCTAGTGTCCTGGGGTGTCTTAGAGGCAATATTTGGGACATAATTCCTGGATACTAAAAAATTATTCATTGCTTATCTGAAATTCAAATTTAACTGGGTGTCCTGGAGAGAGAGAGAGAGAGAGAGAGAGAGAGAGAGAGAGAGAGTGAAATTTGGCAACCCTAGGAGAGGCATGGCAAGCTCAAGGGGCTGAGATTTCCATCACCCACCCCTCATTTTAATAAGACCCCTCTGCTTTTATCTGTCAGGGGTCATTGAAGCAAAACTACCAAACAAAACAAATCCCTCCCTTTTCCTGGTCTATGATCAAGGAAGAATCTTAGGCATTATGGGGAAGAGATTTGGGCATGGTACCATTCATGACCAGGGTTATTCATTCTCCCCAAACAGGTCAGAGCCATACTGGGGGAGGAATATAAATCTTTCCTGATGACTAGCCAAAATATTTTCCTGTCGTCATTGTTGTGGTAAGGAATTGGTCCTCACGATGGTGAGTCATGGCTGAGAAAAAGATAACAGTATTCAGAAAAGGATACCTCCTCTGTCCATCCTTGCCCCCAAGTTGTCTAAATACCTTGAGACCTGAGTGTACCCTTCCTCACTTTATATGGCAGCAGACACTGGACTGGGGAGAAGCCCCAGGACATTCGCAGGCAGCTGCTGAAGTCTGGTCTATGTGCAAGGTACCGGGAGGAACCTCAGGAGTTAGGAATTGATACTTCGAAGGGGAGGAATGGGGCCACCAGGGGAAAGTGTGGAGATGGTTAGGGTCCTCACCCCCCAGGGAGAAAGGGTTAAAGGGAAGTGAGGGGAAGGGGGGATGAGGGAGAGTCAGGGAAAGAGGAAGCATTCTTATCACTCTCCATCCTGAGGCCTAGGCAGTGAGGTATAGCCCCTTGTGCAATGCAGGGAAGCAAAGTGTGAAACGCAGGACTCAAAACTATACATGATGTCACCCACCCCACTGCATTGTCTGCTTTTTAGAACTTTGAAACAATGACCTGATTTCATTAGACAAGAACATCTTAGCCAGGCTCAGTAGCTCACGCCTGTAATCCCAGCACTTCGGGAGACACAGGTGAGAGCATTGCCTGAGTCCAGGGGTTCGAGACCATTCTGAGCAACATGGCAAGCCTCGTCTCTACAATAAATCAAAAAATTCACTGGATGTGGTGACGTATGCTTGCAGTTCCAGCTGCTTGGAATTCTGAGGTGGAAGGATTGCTTGAACCCAGCAGGTCAAGGCTGCAGTGGCTGTGAGCGTGCCACTGCACTCCAACTTGGGGGATGGAGTGAGACTCCAACTCAAAACAAAAACAAAAACAAAAAACATCTTTAAACATTCAGAAGGGCCAGTAGGGATTCAGCCAGGGAGGGCAGGTGACGGAGATTCCAAGGTAGATTGGCAGTAGATTTCTTGTCCGTGGTGACTCATGGGCATGGAGGACTCCCTCTCTGGTCTAGCGGGCCATGTGGAGTGTCTGTTTCAACAATTAGACAGAGCTCCCAATTTTCCTACCTAGCGGGAGCTAAAGACAGGCCCCTAAGGAATGGAAAAGGAAGGGGCCTATTTTGCAGGCCTTGAGTTTTAAATATTGGGCTTCCATATGGGGTTTCAATTTGAAGAATGGTTTCCATGGCTCCGTTTGGGAAAACCATCGTTCCCCACAATATCCTCTGTAGGTGGTCTTCCACCTTTGATGGAACAGTCAACTGAAAGCAAAAATATGTGTCAATTGCTCCTAAAACGGGAAATTCCAAGGTAGAGCAGACCCTGGGACTATAGAGTACTAAGTCCTCAGGTGATCAAGCTTTGACTATTTTACTAGTTGTTGGGAAACATTTTGGTGCTGTGCTCAAATTGATATGTTCACCTAGACAGGGCCTTGATTACTAGTTGCTGGTGTGCTGTGAGCCTATCATGGTGCCCAAGTCATGCCTGGTGATGACCTAAAGAAGACCCACTCTTACATTTTCTGTCTTGGCAGTGGAAGCACAGGTGTATATCCTTGGCAAGACATCCCTCCCTTCTGTGATGCTGCAGTCAGGAAGCTGCTCTGTGGAGATACAGATCTAAAGAGTTGTTTTGTTTTGGTTTTTTAATTATGATAAATACACATAACGTAAATTTTAACATTGCAACCATTTTTCTTTTTGAGTCGGAGTTTCCCAGGCTGGAGTGCGGTGGCACGCTCACGGCCACTGCAGCCTCTACCTGCTGGGCTCAGGCAATCCTTCTGCCTCAGCCTTCCAAATAGCTGGAACTACAGGCGCGAGCCACCACGCCCAACTAATTTTTTGATTTATTGTAGAGACGGGGTCTCGCCATGTTGCCCAGGCTGGTCTCGAACCTGTGGGCTTAGGCAATCCTCTTAATTTTGCCTCCCAAAATTATGGAATTACAGGTGTGAGCCACTGCACCCTGCCACAACCATTTTTAAGTGCACACTTCAGTGATGTTAAGTACATTCACATTGTTGTGCCTCCAGTCTCCAGAATTCTTTTCACCATGCAAAACTAGAACTCTATACCCATCAAACGATGACTCCCCATTCCGTCTCCCCCAAGTTCTTGGGTCCCACTTTCTGTTTCTATATATTTTACTACTCTAAGAACCTCATATAAGTGGAATCACAGAGTATTTGGCTTTTTGTGACTGGCTTACTTTACTGAGCGTAATGTCCTCAAGTTTCATCCATGTTGTAGCACACGTCAAGATTTCTATTAAAATTAGTAATGTTTCATTGTATGTATTTGTATATACCTGGCTTAGTCCATTTGGATGGCTGTAACAAAATACCATAGACTGGGTGGCTTATAAAAAACAAATGTATTCCTCACAGTTCTGGGAAGTCTAAGATCAAGGTACCAACAGATTTGGTGTCTGGTGAGGGGCCACTTTCTGGTTCATGGAGGATGCCTTCTTGCTGTGTCCTACATAGTGGAAGGTGTGAACAAGTTCTCTTGGGCCTTTTTACAAAGATACTCATCCCCTGCATGAGAATCCCACCCTCATGATCTCATCACCTCTCAAAGTCTCCACCTCCTCATACCATCACCTCAGGGGGTTAGGATTCCATCATATGAGTTCTGGGGGACTTAAACACTCAGACAATAGTCAGTCCCACATTTTGCTTATCCATTCATCCTTCAGTGGACATTTGGGTTGCTTCACATTTTAGCTATTGTGAGTAACACTCTTAAGAACATGGATATTTTTTCAAGACTTTGCTTTCAATTATTTTATGTATATACCCAGAAATGGAATTGTAATCTGTAGCATTTTATATTCCCACGATCAGTGCATAAGGACTCCAATTTTCTCCACATCCTCAACAACACTTGTTACTTTTTGCTTTGTTTTTTAATAGTCACCACCCTGGATGTGAGGGATATCTCGCTGTGATTTTGTTTTGCATTTCTCTAATGACTAGTGACATTGAACATCTTTCCATGTGCTTGTTGACCACTTTTTTTTTTTAATCATCTTAGGAGAAATGTCTATTCAAGTCCTTTGTCCATTTTTTAATTGGGTTGGTTTTTTTTTCCTGTTGTTGAGTTATTGGAGTTCTTTATGTATTCTGGATATTATCCACTAACCAGATATGTAAGTTGCGAATATATTCTCCTATTTTGTGAGTTACCTTTTCACTATGTCTATTGTGTCCTTTGATACACGGAACTTTTAACTTTTGATGTAGTCCAAGAGATTGTGCTTTTTTACATGACCGTGGATTGGTTGGGGATGTTGGCAGGAGGCAGGCTTTGGTGATAAGAATCAGGATCTGGGGGCAGGAAGCATGAGGCCCATAACTGGGGCACCAAACCAGGGCCTTTAGGTGCCTGGAACCACCAACGTTTTGGGAGAGCTTTGGTGTTTGGAGCATGCGGTAGGGAAACTGCTTCCTGCTGAGTGTGCAGGCTCCTGGGAAGTAGAGGGGCCAGGCCGTGATTCATTCCCTGTGGGTTCAGGCCTGTATGCTGGCAGTGGACATAGGAGGTATAGCCATGACTTGAGGGACCACACCTGTTTGTCTATTGATTGCAGTAACTGCTTCTTGGAGGAAAGGCAAGGCCTGTATTCCTCAGGGCAACCCATTTCCCTACTCAATTGGGTCAGAGAGGGGAAGAGTACAAACTTCAACCCATGTTTCTGGATTGACCGTCTCTGGGGTTAGATCTGCCTTAGGCTGGGCTCAATGGTAAGTCCCTCTGTGGAGGTCCTGGGGTAGTTGGGAGGAACTCTGGAAAGGTCCAGAGCCGGTGGCCAGGCAGGAGCTGGAAGTTTGGGCAAGTGTGTGTCCTGATCATTGCCAACTGCCATCAGCAAGAGGGAATCTCACCAACGATGCTCAGAGACTGTGTCCGCTGGCCTGGCCTACGAGCACTTTGAAAGGCCTGAGTGATTGCCCTTCTACTTAAGGGCGGGCTTCAGGACCGAACTCTCAATTCCAGTTGTAGACAGCAGGCCCTTGTCTCTCCAGGAGCATGAGGGAGTGATCTGGCTGGAGATGCCCAGCAAGGAGTTAAGAAGAATACAGACTTCTCTTGACTGTCAGCGGGGCCACAGCTAGAGACGAGAGGTGCCCTGGGCCAGCTGATAAAATTGGCACCATGTCCAATGGGTTCTCTTTAAATGTGTGTTCCTTTTATATTTGGAAGAGAGGTGGAGCACTGTGGGGGAGGGGTGCAGAAGGTGAACCCTCCATGGTAGCTGGTGTTTTCCTCTCATCTTGGCAGTTCATTCTTCTCTGGCTCCAACTTATGCTCCCTTCTCAGTGAGACCCTGGAGTTAATTAGGCCCTTAAGTGCAGTTTAGACACCCTCTATAGTTACTTTGGAATGATCCTTGGAGACTCCAGCCCTCCTCCCTCCTAGTATCAAAGTATTCCTTTCAGTCACAGAGCCCCGAGGGGAGTTCTGGGAATGCAGTTTTCTCCACTATGGTGCATTATTGTTCAGTGTGTCAGTCGTAATAGATTGGGGCACTAAGCTGCCTGACTGGACACGCCAAATTGTGGCATTACCTATGAGGAAAGGTGTCTCACCCTAGACACCTGTAGGAGGATCTTTTTTTTTTCTTTTGAGTCAGTGTCTGACTCTGTTACCCCCCAGTCTGGAGTTCAGTGGCACAATCATTGCCCACTGCAGCCTCGACCTCCCAGGCTCGAGTGATCCTCCAGCCTCAGCCTCCCGAGCAGCTGGAATTATAGGCACATAGCACCACACCCAGCTAATTTTTAAATTTTTTGTAGAGATGGTGTCTTACTATGTTGCCCAGGCTGGAGGAGGATCTTTTGATTAGGAGATTTCCAGTCCCACCTTCTCCCCTCTCTGAGAAGTTAAGTCAACAGGAGGCAGACTGGAGAAGACCCATCTGGGCAGTGGAGTTCTTCCACAATGGTGCTGGTGAGAACCCAGGTTGCTACCGGAAGTGGAGCGAGAGGTGCATTGCAATGGGCCTCGGAGACTGGGGGTTTGGATATGTGAAGAAAAGGGAGACAGTTTTTTTCGGGATGGAGGAGTTCTTTGTGAACTGCAAATAGGTTTGGGAGGTGTGGAGAGATGGTAGAGGAAAAAAGGGGCTGACAACGTCCAGATTTTAGGGAGCTTTGAATGGCATGCTGAGCTTGGACTTGAAGCTGAGATGTTAAACAGTTGCTTGCTACTAATGGCCCCATAGGCATTCACCTCGTGACGCAAAAGTCCACATTCAACACTCCTCATCCTGCCGTTCTTAGGCAAAGCTCCTCAGCAACCCACAAAACCTGCTTTCTGTCTTGGGCTGGAAACGAGGCTCTGGCATTGCCCATGGCCCCTGGGAATCCAGATGTTCACACTGCTGGGAAGGAGCTCATTTTTAAAAATCCAATAGTTTGTAATGAGGGGCAATTTTCTCCCAAAAGTAATTAGTATCTGCTAATTTCTTTGCACTCAATTGCCTTCAAGAATAAATTCCGGGTTCCATATGGTATCCCATAAATCATATCAAAAGATGTCTTTCTTCTTAGGCGTTTTATTTTTAAACAGGTTCAGACTTTAGTCATTAAGTCACGAGGGCTTCCGAAGTGCAAACTCCCTCCTCACCATAGATGTGAGAGTTAACGTCTGAGATTCCAGATGTGATTAGAATCCAGTTTAATATTGTTGATGGATGAGTCAGTGTTGCTACCTGCAGACTCTGCTACCATTTCAGGTGAGAGAGGTGAAAAATATCTGATGCTTCTAGATAATCCTTGGGATTCTAAGTGGGGGACTAGAAGTAGTTAAAATGAAACAAACTAGGGACAGCTCAAGGAAGCCCACCGTGTATGTCTGGCCCATCTCGGTGGAAAGGAGAGCAGGAGTGGGGAGGGAGATGGAAGAGAGAGGAGAAGTCGTCTAGGGCATGGAGCACTTTGATGGTGGAGAGGTGGGAGGAGGGATAGGGTTCATTTCAAAATGGGGAAGCCAGGGCCCTGAAAAAGAACCCCAGAAATGCCAAAATATAGCAGTGGTTATTTCAACATTCTGCTTAAAACCAGTCTTGCAACAGAACAGAGGGCTACCCTGCCCCTAGTGTTGCCTATAGCAAGTTCTGTTACTTGTTACTTGCAGGCTGAAATGAACAAGCACAAGATGTAGTGGAAGGAAGATGACTTTATTCCAAAAGTCGGCAAATGGGGAAATGACCAGGCTCATCCCTCAAAGAAATCATTTAATCATTTCAGAATTTTAGGCTGAGAATAGGAGATTTTAAAGGGAAGGGATGGAAGTATCTGGGAGTGGCACAGGAAGCTGATCTTGCTTGGATGGTTATCTTGAACTGGTGTCCACCTGGAGACCTAGCCATGCCACCCAGATTGTGGCCAGGTTGTAGATGAATGGTCTTCAGGTGACTTCTAAACAATGGGGAATTCTGCCATGGGATCGCCATATGCTGTTATTCTAAAATCATCTCTGGAATAGCCTCTGGAATTTCTCAAGCAAGTACACAATTAGAAAGGAAAAAAAAAACCGTTGAAGTGTAGGCTGACAGAGAAAAAGTCTTAAAACTGTTTCTGAAAAGCTGAAATGGAAATTCTCAGTGACACTGAACCTGAAACTCATATACTATTCTCTCCTATGTCATGAGGGACCTAGGTTAGCCTGAGAATATACCGGCAAACACAATAGGACTTTGTTGCAGATTTGCACTTATGAACTGGCTGCGGGGACACAGAAGACTTATCACTGGGCTCTCTGAGCCTGGTATGTCCATATCCACTCAGGTCATTCTTGAAACATAATGTCAGGGTAAGAAAGTAGTTTCCTCAGAGGATAAATTCAAACACCCTAAATGGTTCTCTTTAGTAAAACTGTTGAGGCAGCAGATCCCCATATGCAATTGAAGGTTTGTCTTCAAGTCACTCATTACCTGGCAAGGGTCTCTTAGCCAGAGGGACAAAAAACCCAACAATAGTTGCTGCACCCTTTGAAGAGTCTTCAAAAGTGAGGATAGAGCAATTCTTTTTTTTTTGAGTTGGAGTCTTACTCCATTGCCTAGGCTGGAGTGCAGTAGAATGCTCACGGCCACCCTAGTGTTCACCTGCTGGGCTCAGGTGATCCTTCTGCTTCAGCATTCCAAGTATTCAGAACTACAGGTGCACGCTACCACATCTGGCTAATTTTTTTATTTATTGTAGAGACAAGGTCTCACCATGTTGTCTGGGCTGGTCTCAAACCTGTGGGCTCAGGTAATCCTCTTGCCTCGGTGAGCCATTTTTAATTGAGAGAATTCTTAATCTTAATCTTATATTTCATTTATGAAAATGCCGTCCAAGAAAAACTTTGGTTTTGTACTGTGCTTTGGATAAGTCCACCTAAGCAGAAATTCTCTAAGCAGTGGCTCCCAACTTTTTTGGTATTAGAGACTGGTTTTGTGGAAGAAAATCTTCCCATGTTTTGGGAGCGGTGGAGATGGTTTCAGGATGATTCAAGTGCATTACATTTATTGTACATTTTATTTCTAGATCCCTCACATGAGCAGTTCACAACAGGGTTCACACTCCTTTGAGAATCTAATGCCGCCACTGATCTGACATAAGACAGAACTCATGTGGTAATACAAGCGATGGGGAGTGACTGTAAATACAGATGAAGGTTCACTCGCTCACCTGCCACTCACCTCCTGCTGTGTGGCCTGGTTCCTAATAGGCCACAGCCCCGTACTGGTCCATGGCCCCAGGGCTTGGAGACCCCTACTTAGAGGACTGGAGATTTTCCAACTTTCCTCAAAATGGAATGGTGACAGTGGCTATGAGGAGTTAGCATTTCTCAAGGAAATTTCCTCTCCAGCATCCCACTCCACATTCCAGCATGTTGCAGAGGAAATCGGGTAATTCAGTGCACTGAATGTAAGTCTGGGATTCAAATCCTTGCTCTGCCACTTTCTAGTTGAAAATTCTTGGAGAAATAACTTAAACTGTCTGAGCCTCAGCCTCCTTAACTATAACAAGGTGTGTATCAGGCAGCTTTTGCTGAATAACACATTTCTGAAAACATAGAGGCTAAGACAGCAAGCACAGAAGATTTGTCATGATTTTGTAGGTTGGCTGTGCAGTTCTTCAGGTCTGGATGGCCTCGATTGGAGCTGGATGGTCAAGGATAGCCTCATTCTTGTGCCTGTGGCCTCAGTAGGGATGGCTGAAAAAGCCAGTGCCTTGCTCCATGTGGTCTCTCATCCTCCAGGAAGCCAACCTGTGCTTGTTCACAGAGTAGCAGAAGATTCAAAGCAACAGGTGTTGGCAAGCTCTGATGTGAAAGCATTTTTCCAGCCCTTGCTTGTGAAATCCCCTATATAAAATTAATATCGGGTCATGGAGTAAAAACTGTAGAAGATACCCGAGTCATGAAAAACAGCAGCTGTGGTTAGAAATGAACAAATCTGTTGTTTCTAAGTTTGCTTTCACTCTAATAGAGGGCAATTGATTACCTTCATGTCTTGACTCACGGGGAAGGGGGAAGCTGCCCCTCAAGGCTGAGCAACGTATTCTCTCTTGAACAGTGGGCTTCAGACCCTTATAATGGCTGTCTGTACAGTGGGTAGTAGCTGATTGTTCATGGGACTTGCTTTATAGATAGCATCTATTGTAAAAGCTATGAATGACATTTGAGATATTTTTCAGACTTTGTACTCTGACAGACCAGAGGTCCCACCCAGGCCCAGAACACATATCAGGAAGCTCGTTCCACTGGTCTTGTGATGCTCCTCTTCCCGAAGTTGGCTCTGTGACAGGAAGACAGTCTCGACACCCCCCATGATATCATCAACCAGTCAGCAACCCCTAAATCCCCTGACCGACAAGTTTCCTTTAAAAATTCTATCCACGCATGGCTCATGCCTATAATCCTAGCACTTTGGGAGGCCAAGGCAGGAGGATTGCTTGAACCCAGGAGTTTGAGACCAGTCTAGGCAACATTGTGAGACCTTGTCTCTACAAAAATAAAAAAATTAGCCAGGCATGGTCGTAAGTGCTAATAGTCCTAGCAACTCAGGGGGCTAAGACAGGAGGATCTCTTGAGCTCAGCAGGTTGAGGCTGTAGTGGCTGTGACTATGCCACTGCGCTCCAGTCTGGGTGACAAAGGGAGACTCCAACTCAAAAATAAAAAAATAAAATAAAATAAAAATTCTATCCTCAGTCAGGCATGGTGGCTCAGGCTGTAATTCCAGCACTTTGGGAGGCCCAGGCGAGAGGACTGCCTGAGTCTGGGGGTTCGAGACCAGCCTGGGCAACTTGGTGAGACCTTGATTCTACAATAAATCACAAAACTAGCTGGACATGGTGACGTGCATCTGTAGTTTCAGCTCCCTGGAAGGCTGAGGCAGAAGGATCACTTAAGACCAGCAGGTCAAGGCTGCGGTAGCCGTGAGCATGCCACTGCACTCCAGCCTGGGTGACAAGAGTGAGACTCCAACTCAAAAAAAAAAATTCTATCCTCTGAATTTTTGAGGAGTATCTGAGTAATGTCTCCAGTCCTACTCATTCAGCTGCTTTGCAATATTAAACTCTATCTCCATTGTAATGACTGTGTCAGCTCTGGTTTTTCTGGGCAGCAGGCATGATAAGTACCTGGTCAGGCTGAAACACTTGCATTGTGTTTGCCAATGTCCCATTGGCCAAAGGGAGGTGGTCAATGTTGAATTCAAAGGACTCTGCTTTGAATGGGATGAGGTGTGTAATATTGTGGCTATCTTTTCTAGTCTGCCACAAAGGATGGTAATAAAACTTACCTCAGTGGGTTATTGTGAGACCTTACATGGAAATAAAGCTCCTGGCATAGTCCTGGCGCATAGTGGGACTTCCACGAATGTGACTTTCTTCTTCTCTTCCTTCTCCTTCTTGAGTAAGAATGCGTCTTTATGACAGACACGATGGATCAGTTGGCTCTAATTCCATTCTCTTTCAGAGCACATGGAAATTGAAGCCATGTGGGACTTAACAAGAGATCAAATAGTGCCTTAAACATCCCAGGGCAGCAGCCCTGTCCCTAGAGCCTTGGGCGGCCCCTGTGATGGGGCCCGTCTTTCCTGGCGCTCTGGGCCCCTCCCCTCCCAGCCTGCTGCAGGTTGGTCTTTTTCTCATTACAAATTGCTTATAAGCGCACACATCCCCAGATGCCCGCATAAAAGCTGGTATTAAAGTTGTGTAATGGTGGTGCGAGCCTTGTAATGATTAGAGCAGCATTGAGCTGTTCCCCAGAGCTTGGGGCTGTAGGGGTAATCGCTCTGGAAAGCTGCACATGCTCTCAAATGCTATCTGATGGCTCTCTCCCCAGTGAGGCTGGAGAGGATGGTACCGGGCTGTGCACTTTGATGGTGAGTCTGTTATTGGGGAATAAGAATTTGGGTGTGTGGGGGGCAAGACCTCTGAGGAGAGAAACCCTGAAGGACAGAGAAACCCTGACTCTATTGATGAGTTAGAGTCAGGTATCTGGCACCTGTCAGAGAACACTACTCTGCATTTGATGACACGTCACAGGGGACCAGGCTTCCTGCCCTTGTTGAATCCTACCAACAGCCCAGTGACCTTGGCAGGAGATTTAGTCTCATTTTACAGATGTGGACACAAGTTTTAGAACCTGGAGACTTCGTTCCTGCGTTCCCAGGAACGCTCTTTCCTCTGTGTTTGGTGTTCCCCTCCTGTCCCTGGACCTTGAACCTGCTTATTCACTGATGATGACAGTGCTGATGAAACAGTAATGAATGACCTCCGGAATATGCACTCGTTGGCAAGTGTCAGTGTGTGTTGTGTGTGTGATTATATAGGAGATGATAAATCATCCTTGGCTTCTTGCCATTGTAGCATCCAGAGTTCTTGCCGTGGCGGATGCATATCCCATGATGAATACTGGGCTTAATGGAAATGAGAAGCTACACAAACCCAAGCCTAGAGGGAAAAAGAAGCTTTGCAAGCTAAGAAATGGGCAACTGCTTCTTAGGAAACTGATCAGAATCAGAAAAAGGGGAGAAGGCAAAAGGTGAACACTCATTCAGTCTTCTCTGCGTGGCACATGGCAGAAATGTGCTAAAGGTTTGCCTGTGACGTCCTTTCCTTTCACCTGCACCCCATTGAACATGCTCACCTGTGTTCAGGGCTCCCTCATATCTGGGTCTCCTCTAGATACCAGGATGATTACCCTCCCATGCTGGAGGCAGAGCCGTATGACTAGTCTGACACATAATTGGTGAATGGAGGTGATGTTTATCATTTCTAGCATTTAGTGATCTCCATAAGGTCCTCCAGAATCCTGTTCCAATCATGGAAGCATGTGGTGGGAGGCGGGGAAGATGGCGGCCAAGTGAACTATGCGAGTCCCCGTGTGAGTGAGTGAGTGTATGGAAAATTTTGTGTATGTGCTGGTGAGCTAGTGGGTGTGTGAGCGGCTGACTGAGTGAGGGTTAGGGAGCTAGCGGCCAGGGCTCTCCTGGTGCAGCGGCTGGTGCCACAGCATCTGGGCTTGGACCCTAGAGATTCCCGGGATGCAGAAGCCAAGCACCATTTTCTCTTTCTATTTTTTTGTTTTAAATCAAAAAACCCTCCCTGGCAAGAAAACGCTGGGAAAGACTGTCTAAGTGGGGCCCGTGAGTGGGTGACCAGGCCCCTGGTGCAACAGCAGATGCTGCAGCTTCTCTGCTTTGTCCCTGGCTCTTTCCTGGTCAAGGAGCATCATTGTTTTTTTTTTGTTTTTTTAAATTTTTTTTTAATTACGGTATTATGGGGTACAGTTAGGGGTTAGGCATACAAAAATGCTTCGTTCAGGCACCCTTGATGATAAGAGGTGTCTCCCCATCCCCAGACAGATATTTATCACCGTTAATCCCATTGCCCTCCCCCCGCCCCGTAGTTTTCCACCCCTGTCAGTCATTTTCTTGTGGTAGTACGTTGGATGATCAAGGTCTACTATATGAGTGAGAACATGTGATACTTAGTTTTTTGTTTCTGTGAGAGGTCACTCAGTATTATGGACTCTAGTTCCATCCACGTTGCTGCGAAATTCATGATTTCGTTCTTTCTTATGGCTGCATAGTATTCCATCGTGTATATGAACCACATTTTTTAAATCCAGTCCTCTTTTGATGGACAGCATGGTTGCTTCCAGGTTCTTGCTATTGTGAACATTGCTGCGATAAACATACATGTGCAGGTATCTTTTTTATAGAGTGATTTGTGTTCTTCAGGGTATATTCCCAGTAGGGGGATTGCGGGGTCATACGGGAGGTTGATGTTTAGAGCTTTTAGGAATCGCCTTTTGAAAAGAGGCGGGGAGGTACTATTGCCCCAGGTGCTCCCACACCATTGAGGCAGGAGAGCGACTGCTCAGGGCTTTGCCTCATCACTTCAGCACCCGGCAGGGCGCTGGAAGGGGCTGTGGATGGAGTCCAGAGGCAAGTTCCCATGGAAGAGGACAAGAGAGGCACCCCACCACCATATTGAAGGCGGGGCAGGAGAGTGCTCTGACTTGATCATCATGGACCAAGAGAACCTATCTCTATGACTGATGGATCAACTACTCAGGACTTGATTGTGGCCCAAAGGGAATATCCTGAGAGGACAAACTTCAGAGTTCCAGGTGCCCCACCCCCTACCCTGATCCAGCTGTGGGACAAAGGGTGTGGCCAGAAAAGGAGGAGGAAGAATTCCAAAGTGATCAGTGGTGAGTTGGGGTTTGACCCAAGCCCTCTCCTTCCCAGCAATCCTCTGAACATCAGACCCACACAGCTGGGCCACAACTGAGAGGGACAAACCCAGGCGGAGCCTGGACGTCAGTCGCAATAGGAGAGCTCCATTCCAGGATAGGCCTGGCTGTGGCACCCCAGTGAGAGTACATACCTGGGGAAGAGACAGTCCTCTACCTCCCTACCAGAGATCTATCTCTCTGACCATATGAGAGTGGGAGGGGAGGCCTGCAGCCCCACCTACCTCCACTGTCCCTCCTCCTTCCCTGCTTTGCTCCCTGAGGAGAGAAAGAGGTGGCTCTGCAGGAAACCTGATTAGAGGAACAATTACAGAACCTGCCACAAGAGGGCAGATTTTTTGTGTGTTTGTTTTTGTTTTTTAAATTTTCAATTATTTTTTAATTAAAAATTTTTTTTGACTGTTTGCTTGTTAGTTCATCTATTTTAAAAATATTTTTCCTTTGTGCATGAATGTGTATGTGAGGGTTTGATCTGCATCCTCCCCCCAATTTTTTTTCTTTTCTTTTTCTGTTTCTTCTTTTGTCGTTTTCTGTTTTTCTGTGTTTGTGAATGATTGAGTGTTCATCTTTCGATTTTGTTGTGTTTGTTAGTTTTTGTTCTTTTGTTCTTCTGGGTCTTTTTTATATTCATTTTTTATAGTTTAAGGGATACGCCAATAGAGGGTTCGACCTGAATCCTCCCCACCTTTTTTTTCTCTTTTTTCTTTGGTCTTTCTGTTTTTCTTCTCTATTCATTTTGTGCTAGGCATGTGTGTATATGTTTAGATTTCTTGGGGGTCTTTTTGATGCTGATTGTTTTGTTTAGCTTAGTTGTTATTCCAGTTTGTTTTGGAGTGTGTGTGTATGCGTTGAATGGCTTTTGAATTGGTTTCTGCTTTGCATCTTCATATAGAGTGGTAGTGGGGAGTGGGTCTCAGGGAACACATACCACAATAAGTGAACATTTTAATTTGCAAGTAGTATCTGATTCCTAGCGCCCCATCCTCCATCTTATTTGAATTTTGAAAAGTACAAGAGACAACAAAGCTTCCTGTCCACCATCCTATTTCAAAATAGAACAAATCCAGAGCCCAGATCAGGGAAGAATAGAGGTCTGAGCAAATGTCAGAAGGGAAAATCTCTCCCACTGACACTGAATAATAGAACTAAAGAGAAAAACAAGAGATCTGTCACAAATGAGGAAAAGCCAAATGAAGACCTCAGGCAATTTCAAGTGTACCAAAGACAAAACTCCTGAAAAATCAGACCTTGATACCCAAACAATGGAAGTCACCAACGAATGTCCCCAGAATATGACAGTGATTAGGGAATGGATGGAAAGAGTGAATAAGACTCAAGAAAGACAAGATGTAACACTGAAAGAACTTGTAAAAGAGATTTTGGCAATAAAAAATTCATCCAGGAGATAAATAACAAGATGACAAGCATGGAAAGCAGAATTAATCTAGCTGAAGAAAGAATCTCAGAACTTGAAGACCAGAAAATGGAATTAACTCGATCTGTAAAAAACATAGAAAGAAGACTCAGAAAGGAAACATGTGGTAGGCAGTAGTGCCATGTGGTTGAAACAGCCTGGGTTGCT
>CAUYQG010073645.1:0-51826 GCA_963574415.1 Tarsius wallacei
TTGTTTGTTTGTTTGTTTGTTTTGAGTTGGAGTCTCACTCTGTCGCTCAGACTGGAGTGCAGTGGCCGCTCCCGGCCACCGCAGCCTCGACCTGCTGGGCTCCGGCGATCCTTCCGCCTCAGCCTTCCGAGTAGCTGGAACTACAGGCGCACGCTACCATGCCCAGCTAATTTTTTATTTATTGTAGAGATGAGGTCTCGCCTGCCCAGGCGGGTCTCAAACCCATGGGCTCAGGCAATCCACTCACCTCAGCCTCCCAAAGGCGCGGGATTACAGGCTGAGCCACCGAGCCCGGCTTTTGTTTTGTTTTTAAACAAATATATTATCTATTGGTCTACCTTCTTTTTATCCTTTACTTTCCAAATTCACCACATCCTGCTTCTCAAGATCAAATACGGCACCCTATCTCAGAAATGATTCTCACCTTTAGGAGAAATTATCTTCTCCTGGATTTATTCTCAGTATTGAAGGAAATTCATAGCCTGTCCAATCAATCCAAGAAAGAGAAAAATATGTTTTCACAAACACAAACCCAAGTTTTATAGGTTCTACCCCTCGGCCCCTTCCCTGGTTAACTAGAAGGATGCTGCCACTGTGACTTCCTCCTCACAAGTCCCAGCTATTAGTGCACAGAACACATCTTCCAGTGTCACCACAGGAAAAGCAGGCTGACCATGTATATAGCACCTCAAGTTCACATATATTTTTGGAGAAGAGACATTGGTTCCTTAATCTTCTGAATATTTTCTTTTAAATCTCCAGGAGATCTTAAATTCTCAAAAAGCTGATAGCAGTATTTTTTCTCTTTAAAATAATGCTATTTTCTTGGGAGTGCCCTAAATGTGAGATCTTTCCTAGAAAGAAATTCTAAAGGCAAGAGCCAACGCTGTAGCAAAAACCCCTTCAAAATACTCCTTGTGTAGACTTCAGAGCATTAGTTGCTCGCCAACACCATCCCCAGAGCTCCCTGGCAGCTTGATGAATGATGATGATGGTGTATGAATAAGAAGTAAACAACAACAAGAAAGAACACTAATTTCAACCACCATTAGATGCACAAGGGGGGAGAAAATCAATGTTTGACAAATGGAAAATGACAAAATCAGTAAGGGGAGACTTTTATTTTCAGTTTTCTAAGAGAGGCCTTTGCACACAGTGGAGTGTTAAAACCAAGAAAAATAACCAATAAAAACACACTCAACGGGCTCTATTTAAAAGGCATTATCACAAACTACAAATATAGAGCAGGAAATAATTGCTTTATTTGTTCAAAATAAGTTTAATGATTTCTTTAATTTAGAGTAGGTAGTTTTAGCTTTTGAAACTTGATTACATTTTGGTAAGAAGACTGTGCCCATCAAGTATACAACCTGAGGGTCTTACAACCTTCAGCCATCCAAATTATTATTTCATTCATTCATTAACAAACATTTATTAATTACCCAAAGTTGCCAGGTAGATATGCCTAACTATATTAAAAAATACTTACAGCACCAGGACTAGAGAATGAAAATATTAATTTTCCAGGGCTTAGAGGGGAAACAAACAAGTAATAGACAACAGACTAAAGTGCTAACAGCCACAATAAAAATCAGGAAGGGCTTATATATTTTCCACAGCATTTATTTATAACATCTTCCATCTTTCAAAATTAACCACTTCCTTCTCTGTGCTACATGCATTTTATTCAAAATTCTGTTTTTTTAATTTTGTAAACTATCGATTAGGCTAATTATGATATAGTAGAAACAGACAGACCAGGGTCAAATTCCACTTCTAAAATTTGCCAATGGCATTAATTTGAAGGAAATAAATTTACCCTTTTGTTAAATATAATCGTTTTCATCCACAAAATGGAAATAGTAGTACCTACCTCATAAACCTATTGTGAAGATTAAATAAGTCAGTGTATTCACCTAGCCCAGGATCTGGCATGCAGTAAATGCACAGTAGATTGATGGTAATAAATGAATGAAAGTCCACACATTTAACTCTTACTTCTTTTTTTTTTTTAAAGCAGGATTTATTAAGAGGACAGAAAAGTTCCCACAGTGGGAGGGGACCCCAGGGAGTTGCCCTAACTTTTACTTCTTGTCTCCTATTTGTATATGTGTCTTTTTTGTCTGAGGATAAACTTTTTGAGATTAGGGACAGTATTCATTTCTTTATCTATCCTAGGAACTCTAAGTTTTTACTTTAAAAATGTTTGAAGGAATGAATGAATGGTACTCCTGGTTCAAGGATTTTATTTCCTTAAATAATTATTTAATCTGCATTATAGTTGTTTCAGATATTATTATTTTTGAAACACTTCTATCTGTTCTATACAAAATTTGAAGTTTCTATGAATTGTTTATCATGAGAGGTGAATAATAAGTAAATATGCTAACACCTGAGTAGACCTTCTTCAAAAACTGTCTGTTAGAAAAGGATTTAGGTGCAATTAACATATCCTTCCTAAAGTAAGCCTCCCCTGAAGAAATGTCACCTGCATAATGATAAGGCTTAAAAGAGGGAGAGAGAATTAAGTAGGGTGACATTTTAAAAATAAGTGCCTAATTGTTACCGGTAAGCATGCAGATCCTCATAAGGCTAATGATCCAAATTTATTTAGAGCTCTAAAAAAGAGAGATTTTAAAATCGCTAGATGTCATTTCATTTAATCTAGCAAGTTTTAATTGCATTTACATTTATTCAATCATAAGATAATAGACAAGCCTGAAAGTAAACAGATAAATATGCTTACAACATTCTTCCTGGGTGTGGGGCAGAGGTAGTATTTTAACTTAACTGCCTAGCTCTTGAAATGTGTCTGTCTGTCCCACATGAACTCTGAAGGTGACTGATTCTATTCAAACTTGGTACATGATTTATAAGGCTATCAACTTAAACCGATGCCTATGTTTACCTGTGGCTAAGTAAACCATTTTGCTTCAAAGTAAAAATCATCAAATGAGCATGTCATATATTTTCTAATATATTTCTATAAAACATAGTAAAAATTATAGCCAAAAGAGAGAGAGACTATATGAGTAAAAATTATAGCCAAAAGAGAGAGAGAGAGAAGTTGAGGGTCGGCAGGAATTGGATAGTTTACGCCAAATCCAATCTTTAACATTTCTCGGCAGTAGTTTAAAATTTTTGAACTAAAAAACTTGAATGATAATTGTTAGAAGATGCTGCTTCCATGTGTCCAAGTTATAACACTTTGGTCAACTAATCAAGAGCACTCAGAAGATCCTTTACTACATACAACTGAAAACATATGACTGCAAGTCAATTATTTTAGGTCTGAATATTAACAGACACCACCTTATTCACCTCTCACTTGTCACACACTTGTTAAGCACCTACTATGTGTTAGACACTGCATTAGGAAATGAGGAAATAGAGGACAAAGATAATGGGGTCTCTTACGTAGCCCAGAATATGCAGGACAGATAGACAAAAGAAAAATGATGGGATTTTATATTGTAAGTCACGACAAAGGTGCATCCAGGCTGCTAAGAGGCTCAAAGGAAACCACATGAAGGAGGGGATCCCTTGTCCAAATCTGGATGGATGAGTTGGAATTATCTACACCATTCCACCCACACACAAAAAATAAAAATGAAAAATGTGTTCTGGGCTCTGGGAACAGCATGGGCAAAGGTGTCAAGGTGAGAAACACTGATGCGTTTGAGGAACTGCTAAACAGAGTGAATGTGAGATGCTTCAAGAGGTGAGTGAGACACAGAAAGTAGAGCCTTGCATATCCTGAAAGGGAGCTTGGATTTTTTTTCTAAATTCATGTGGAATTGTAGGATTTGACATAAATAGGAATTATTAAATGATCTGATTGAGATCATCTGGCTGCCACTGTGGAGTGGATCAAGGGAAGCAATACTAAAGACAGAGACAGCAATGCCAACAGGGAAAAAGACATGAGAAAATTTTAGGAAGAAGAATCAGTAGAACTTGGCTGTATGTTGGATGAAGGTTGAGGGAGAGTGAGTAGTGTAGGATCACTAGCCAGTGTAGATGAGGATGCTCATAGGATAATAAGTAGCAGAAGAAGGCAGAGCATAGTTAGGTTTAAGGGGAATGGAGAATGATGATGGATTCAGGTTTGGTGCAGTGAAACTGCTAAGTGAAGACAAAGGGTCGACAGCTCAAGAAAGTGATATCAGATGAGAGTAGAGATTTGGTAGCATCAACACATGGTGATCTTTGAAACTATAAAAGTGGATGAGATTCCCAAGAAGCAAGTATCAAGAGAATAGAGAAGAGAGCTAAATCCTGGGAAATGTTGACTTTCAAATGACTAGACCAATACTCTAAGAAGAGCACTGAAAAGTAGGAACTGATGAAGTAGAGTAAGCCAAGAGTGGGCCTTACAAATTTTTTGGAAAGGAAACATTTCAAGGACAAAATTGTGAAAAAAAATTTTTTAATGCTTCCAAAGGTTTCATTCACCCCTTCTTTCTCTCATCTATTCATCCATATAAAAATATTTAGTTGGCTCTTAGTATGTTTCAGGCACTAGCCATATATACTTGCTACCAAAATCAACTCTAGCCTCAGAAAGATTACCTCTTAATGGAGTGGACTGATTTTAAACAAATAAGCCAAGAAAGATATGTGTCATTTCAAAATATGGTGAGGATGCTAAGAGCCATAAGGGTCCCCTGGTTGTAATCATTAGGGAGTCATTAATGATCTTTGCACTGTTAGTCTTGATGAAATGAGAGAAGTGGGAAGAGGGGCCCAATTACCACCAAATTGCCATGGGAAACAGATAAATATGAGGAAAAGATGTGAAGTAAAGCAATGTAGGCAACTCTCTTAAGAAGCTGACTATGACAAACAATAGGGCAATAACATAAAAGAAAACAAAAGTCATAAGAATTTTTTGTTTTAAAATATATTGCTTATAAGCTGAGGTTGGAAGGAACCAGAAGAGAGAAATAGTTATAAATATAAATTAAAAAAGGAAGAAAATAATTGACAAAATTGGCTAACATTAATTAACCTATAAATATGTTTCAGATGGATTCAAATGAGCTAAAGAAACACTATAAGAGTTCTACAAAATTTCAGGTAGGTGACTTACAAACAATTTCAAAAATGTTCAAGTAATCTATTAGCATTTTTACTTTAAGTCCCACTTATAGATTTCTACAAAGTTTAACAGATGAAGTTTTATTAGACGAAGATAGGCCTGAAGTTTTTGCTTCTCAATAATTATATGACACATCTCCTCGTATGTGCAAAAGGGTAATTCTACATACGAGTCTTTAATAAGCCGACCAAAATAAGTTCGTGCCTACATTTAAATTTCTATTTAAAAATTAATAAAGGAGTATGAATTGTACTTGTTCCACAAAATTCTAGCTCCCAATTCATGCCGCATGATGCTGTAAAAGTTTGCAGAATTGTTTCTAATCCTGCTTTGTTCTTGTTCATATAAGCAGAATAAAAAATAGAAAAGAGGCAATTATTTAGATAACATGAAATCTTCCTTTCCTCAAATAATAATATAGTCTTACATTTTATTACTCATAATTATTCCAAAGTGCTTTCTTATCTAAATTTGAGAAATAGACAGAGGCCAGAGGTTATACAAGGTTACCCAATCAAAGTGAGCTCCAGCCTTCCTCTTCAACAGCAGAACTTTAATGGCTTCAGATTTTGTTCACAAAAAACAAGTCTGGGTTTAGGTCCCACACTATCCCTGTTGGAACTCTACAATGATTAATATCCCTTTCAATTTGTTTTTATCTCAAACTAATTTTCTTTGTAAAAATTTGTCACATACTTAGGCATATTCATAAAAGATCTACACTACTTTGATGAATTCTACAAAAAAGATGAATATTCTTTATAAATGCCACAAAGCTTGTTCCAGGCTCTTTATTCCTGTTTTGAGTTTAAATAAGGGCTCCGTTAACTTATATATGTAATTTGTGTTTATAAATGGAAAAGTTTACATTTATCTAATTATGGTCACTCCTCCTTTTGATCACTTCATCATATCCTGCCAGTCTTATGGAATTGCATTATTTTTACAATCATGTGACACATAATGATGTTTCGGTCAACAACAGACCACCTATATGGTGATGGTCCATAAGATTATAATAGACCTGAGTAACTCCTATCATCTAGTGGCATCATACCCATTGTAACATCATAGCACAATGGGTTGGTTATTCACCCGTTTTTGGTGATGCTGGTGTAAACAAACCTACTGGACTGCCAGTCATATAAAAGTATAGAACATACAATTATATAGAATACATAATATTTAGGATAATAAGCAACTATATTACTGGCTTATGTATTTACTATACCATACTTTTTATCATTAGTTTAGAGTGTATTCTATCTGCTTGTTTAAAAAACAGTTGACCATAAAATGGCCTCAGGCAACCCCTTCAAGAGGTATTCCAGATGAAGGCAATTTATTATAAGAGAAGACAGCTCTATGTGTGTTATTTCCCCTGAAGAACTTCCAGTGGGACAAGATGTGGAAGACAGTGATATTGATGATCCTGACCCTGTTAGGCCTAGACCAATATGTGTGTTTGTAAATTAGTTCCTAACAAAAAAGTTTTAAAATAAATAATTTTAAAAATAGGGCCAGGCTCAGTGGCTCAGCCTGTAATCCCAGCTCTTTGGGAGGCGAGTGGATTGCCTGAGCCTACAGGTTCGAGACCAGCCCGGGAAACCTGGCGCGATCTCATCTCTACAATAAATCAAAAATTAGCAGGGCACGGCAGCACGAGCCTATAGTTCTGGCTATTTGGAAGGCTATGGCGGAAGGATCACCGGAGCCCAGCAGGTTGACGCTGGGGTGGCTGTGAGTGTGTCACTGCACTCCAGCCTGGGCGACAGAGTGAGACCCCAATTCAAAAATAGAGAGAGAGAGAGAGAGAGAACAGTGTATGGACTAAGGATACAAAGAAACAAAATGTTTTTGTACAGCTGCACAATGTGTGTTTTAAACTAAGTTACAAGAGTACAAAGTTTTTTAAAAATTCAAAATTTTATAAAATAAAGTAAACTGATTAATTTATTATTGAAGACAATTTGTTTGTAAATTTAGTATAGCTTAAGTGTACCATGTTTATAAAATCTACAGTAGTGTACAGTAATGTCCTAGGGCTTCATACTCACTCATCACTCGCCCACTGACTCACCCAGAGCAATTTCCGGTCCTGCAAGCTCCATTCATGGTAAGTTCCCTATTTAGGTGTACCGTCTTTTAATCTTCCATATTGTGTTTTCACTGTATCTTTTCTATGTTTAAATGTGCTTAGATACACAAATACTTACCATTGTATTTATAGCTGCCTACAATATTCAGTACAGTAACATGCTGTACAGGTTTGTAGCCTAGAAGTCATAGGCTATACCATATAGCCTAGGTGTATAGTAGGCTGTGCCATCTAGGTTTATATAAGCACACTCTATGATGTTCACATGATGAAATCACCTAAAAATGCACTTCTCAGAATTTCTCCCCATCATTAGGCAACACATGACTGTATTTTTGTGCTTGGTTATTCCACTGTTAGATTGTTAACTTCTTGTGGACAGAAACAGTTTATTACTCCTATTTCAACTCCAACATGCTCTGCAAAGTGCCTTGCACAGAGTTTAGTGTTGGTCAATACTTCCTCAATTCAATCTTCTATAAGTCAATGAGAAATAAATTGTCTCTGTCTACACAAATTCCTGCCAAGGTGTTAATATTAAAATGATGAATGACTACCTGCATAGAGAAGTCAAGAGAGAGAGGAGCTGAGCAACTGAATAGAAAGCAAGTAAAAAGATCATTACATAGTAAGCCAGAAACTATGGGTTCTGGAGTAGCACTAGACAAGTCAACAGCTCTGTGCTCCTGCTTTCTTATTTATAAGACATTATTTTTGTAACTGTTCTTTACACCTCTCAATTTGTTATGAGGATCAATATCTGTAGGGTAAAATCAATGAGGTTTGATGATATAATGCAATTTCTAAACCAATTCTTTTAGTAAATAATTTGTTTGCTATATCTAATCTGATTATTTCAAACTAGAAGTTCTATTCCTATTCAATAGCTGGAAGCTTTGAAATTCTGTTACATAATTAATTACATTACATTAATTAATTAAAAACTGTTTTATATATACAGTCTTACAATGTTCTTAACTGCTCTTAATTGTCTTATGATATCTTAAATTTTTTTAATATACCCTATTTTTAAGACCATGTACAATTTAATGAAAATGAGCAATTATTTTTCATAAAAGAATATCTTGTCATTTCATAAAAACCAGTGTAATAGAAGGCCAGTAATGACCATTTCCTTTTAATTATTTAAGCTATAATAGCACTTCCAATACTTTTTTCTGTCAGAGCTGCTGATTATTTGTAAACAGGACTGATTTCTTTCCTCTCCTCTCCCTTAGTCTGGAAGGTCTCTGAAAGATACTTTCACAGCAGTTTATTGGTAGCAAAATGGTTCAAAGTAGACAGGAGTAGAAAGTATTGAAGAGCTTGGATGAACCACAATATAATCAGCTCTGAACACTAGAGAATTGACTGAAACATAAAAATATACCATTGCCATGAAAGTGCAATGGTTTCAAATAAAATCAAGAATGAACTTGATTTTCAGCCCATGAACCCCATGTTTAAAACACTATTCAAATGTATTTTAGCATTAGCAGCCATGCCATCACTGAAGTATATGTGGCAGTTCAATAAAAATCCCAGCAAATGCAGTTCCTGCGGAAAGATCAGATGCATGAAGGTGGAAATGAAATAAAAACATTGGAAGCAGGCTACAAAATAGTTGTCTTATTTTCATGGTGCTAATAAGCCTTTCAATGGCACCATACATATTTAACTAAAGACAATTTTGTATTAAACAACAAATATTGTGTTGTAACTGGTCAGCTTTTACATACATTGATATAAACCCATCCATGCCCAGAAAAGCATATAATTGTGAATGTGTTCTTTCAACAGTTGGATGTCGCATCAATAATACCATCTGATGTTTTTTACCTCTTCTTTGGGTTTAATCCTATATTTAGAATAAATAGGATGTTAAAGGTAAGATAACTATATTTAATTGTCTTCACCTACAATAATGGAAATCTTGAAGCAACTAAACATATCTTAAAATTGCCAATATTCTTAATTTTTCCAAAAAATGTCCTCTATCTTTCTGCCCTCATCAATGCTATGAATTTTTGCTAATGAATGAACAAGAAATGTCATTGCTTCCACTGACAGAAGTTGCTCCTGGTTGTTTTTATTCTATATCTCATAGCAGGTATTTTTATACTCTAAAATAGAGATTCTGACCCGGCGTGGTTGCTCATGCCTGTCATCCCAGCACTTGGGAGGATTCTTAAGCCTAAGAATTTGAGACCAGCTCAGACAACATAGCAAGACTTCGCCTCCACACAAAAAAAAAATTTAAAAATTAAGCAGGCATAGTGCCAAGTATCTGGAGTTCCAGCTACTGGGGAGGCTGAGATGGAGGGAATGCATGAATCCAGGAGGTTGAGACTGCAGTGAGCCCTGATGCCACCACTGCAACCCAGCCTGAGTGAAAGAGTGAGACTGTGACTCAAAACAAAACAAAACAAAACTCAAAAATACTCAGGTTTCTATGGATTTAGGAGTTTGGCTGGTATTATAGTACAAGGGCATGGTGGCTCATGCCTGTAATCCTAGTACTTTGGGAGGCTAAGGCAGAAAGACTGCTTGAGCCCAGAAGTTCAAGACCAGCCTTAACAACATACCAAGACCTCATCTCTAAAAAAAAACTAGCCAGGCTCATGCCTGTGGTAGCCCAGCTACTCAGGAGGCTGAGGTAGAAGGATTAGCTGAGCCCAGGAGATCGAGGCTGCAGTGAGCCATGATCATGCCACTGCACTTCAGCCTGGGCGACAGAGAGACTGACTCAAAAAAAAAAAAAAGCCAACTATTTATATCTCATTTTTTTAACCCTAAAATGTCCAAAAGCTCTCTATATCCAGTAATTTTTTTTATAATATGGGAGATCCTGAGTCAACGTTGCTTTTCTTTTCAAATCCCAAAGTCCATTCATTTCTACTATAAGAATATCATTTTAATATACAGTTTTCTCAGATAAATATGTGTTATTTATGTCTCCAAGTTATAAATGAAATTAACAAAAAAAACAAATTAAGAATATGAATATTCTCTTTAGTGAACACTCTCACTTTTCTGCAGACTTCTACTAAGAGTACAATAATAAACAAGTGACCACAAATTGAAATTATCATAACCTGTGTTCAAGGAATTTTCTCCTACTCAGGAATTCAGGAAAAACAAATCATTTGTGTATACTTCTTTCTAGATAAATAGTCATTACATATACTATTTTCTAATGCCAAATACTTTATTGCAGTCGTATCTACATTGGGTGAAATTTTGAACAAAATAAACTCTAGGGTCCCTTCTATCTGTAAAATCCTATAATTCTAAGCACATTAAATATATTAACTCATGTATGCATACAACTCCTTCAGGCAGCAAGTTCTCTTAATGCCTCCATTTTACAGAAAAGGAAACTAAAGTACAGAAATAGCAAGAGACTTTTCCAATCACACAGTTAGTATGTGATAGATAGGACTGGCATTTGGCTGTGGATTTCATGCTCTTTTTGTCCACAGAAATATGAGAGGAAGTGGAGGGGGTAGGCATATATACAGACAACAAAAGCTGAGTAAAAGTAGAAGTAAGCAAGAAAAAAGCTAAAGGGAAATAGCAACTCTGTTTAGATTAGATGCACATAAACTCGTTATATCTTTTAATAATGTCAAAAACAGCTAGCTAATGCTAATGCTTACCAGACTTTAAATTCTGCTGAAGCAAATACACCTTGAATCCAGTTCACTGAAAAGTAATGCTAGTGTTGTACAACAGGATTTAGCACCTATTTATTACTTCAGTGCATTACATTTTACTTTTCCTCTTTGATTTATGTTTTTTGAAGATTGTGGTTTTAATTATTGTGAAATAGAGTTCTCTTGTATGCTTTAAAAATAAAAAAGAGAAATGTTTTTTAACCTTGATTTTCAACAAGCCTCACAAATAAGACTATAACTATAGGGGAGAAATAAAATAAAGTAGGAAGTTCTGGAAATGTGGTACCATGCTATAAAATGTACTGCTGCCCAGAGGAAAATACCACTAAACAGGATCTAGTTTTTTGAAAAGATGTATGAATAAAATTATTTTCAGTAACAAATAAAATCCATTTTATATAGCTTTACCTAAATAGATGTACCTAAGCCTAACATACTTTTGGATTTCTTTTCTGTTTTCTACATAGTATACTTCATTTTTTGAGTTTAATCATCACCTAGAGTCTATAATGGACAAAGCATATATCTACAGGTAAAGTATAACTCAGTACACTTGGGGGAAGGGGAGGAAGCAATGGTACAAAACATTTTAGACAGCATTTGATGGGAACGGGACTTCTCTCTTCAAGAAAAGGGAACAATTTCAGATTTTGATGTATAAAATATAGGAGGATGCTCTAGAACAGATTTGGATATTTTAAGTCAAATAGAAGTAGGAAAATCTTATCAGATCTTAGAAGAGTACTGGACTAAAAAGAATAGATGTTATTATGCACTTCAGTCAAAACGAGTACAGAAAAATGTACTCTTTCACAAGTCGACTTTATATCTCTCTCATGACAATTCACTCCTAATCTGAATTTCATTCATTCACTGCTCTGAACTTCACTTGCACAGAGACCTGCAGTCACAGTCCATCCTCGCATAAAATCTCATGAGTTTTTTAGAGATATCCAGTTAAATCAGTGTGGTGTATTTTATGGGACTCAAAATGGAGAGGTGACCCTTGAGGCATGTCTTTCACGGAGTGGACTCATACCATCTGTGAAAAGAAAGGAAGATTTTTTTTTTTTTACACTCTGTCAGTCCCAGTCAAGGCACTGCAGTCAGAAAACATGCAATGGCACCATCACTTTATACTATACTAATGAAAGTTAACAGTTCACAAATCCAAAGCAAGGGGGTTCAGTGGAGACCTTAAGGAAAAGAAAATGTTAAAATAGGCTGTATTCCAGAAACAACAGGAATTCTTACTTTGAATCTATTCTTTCTGACAGAGTCATTCGAACAACTGGATACTTGCTGTTTATTCTGCACATTAATGCCTGTATTTATTTCTGGGCTTCAAACTATGAAGGAATTGGCTCTACTAGGTGGGTGTATGATGGTGAAGGAAACAAGTAAGTTCTAATTTTGAAAGAAACTTTTATTGATTCTTATTAACTTTATGTTTCAGTGTTTTTGTTTTGTTTTGTTTTGTTTTTGAGTCAGAGTCTCACTCTGCTGTCACCTAGGCTGGAGTGTAGTGACACAACCACAGCTCACCACAGCCTTGACCTCATGGGCTCAGGCTATCCTTCCACCTCAGCCTCCTGAGTATCTGGGACTATAGGCACATGCCACCGCACTCAACTAATTATTGTAGAGATGAGGTCTTGCTATGCTGCCCAGGCTGGTCTCAAACTTCTGGGCTCAAGCAATCCTCTTGCCTCCACCTCTCAAAGTGCTGGGATTATAGGCATGAGCCACCACACCCAGCCTGAATCTTCTTAAGCCAGTGTTTTTGAAGCTGCCATATCCCATTCATGCATGGTGAATATTATTTGATCATAAAAAATAATAAAATTGTCATGTGCAGCAGCATGGATAGAAGGGCATTATCTTAAGAGAAATAAGACAGACACAAAAAGACATATCCCGTGGTCTCACTTACATGTGGAAGCTAAGAAACTGGATCACATGGAAATAAAGAGTGGAAAGATAGATAACAGAGGCTGGAAAGGGTAAGTGGTAGGGTGAAGGAAGCATGAAGAGAAGTGAATTAAAGGTTATAAACATACAGTAGGATGGAAAAAATTCAAGGTTTGATAGCAAAGTAGGATGATTATCATTTAAAAATATATTGTATTCAGGTGATGGACCCCTTAAGTACCCTAATGTGATCACTACACATTATATACATGAAACAAAATTGCACAAGTGCCCCATATATTTGTACAAATAAAAAATTTTTAAACTAAAAAAAACAACTTCTTTAGTCAATCAGTACATTTTTAAATGAAAGAGGTTAGAGGAAAATAGAAAATATCTAAGTGTCAGATAGTAGGAGAGTGTGTGTGTGTTTGTGTGTATGTGTGTTTGTGTGTATGTGTATCCTAGGATGGTCTGTGAAATGTATTTCTTAGTCTGGATCATAATCAAAAAAGTTTGAAAGCCTCTGCTTTAGACAACTGAGCAGTAAGGTAACTTTTAATAACTCCAATGCTGATTGTTAGTAATGAACAATGTTAATTATTTAGAGGGCAGGTGCAGTGGCTAATTAGTTTACCACTGACGGGTTTTATGGGTTTATGAGTCAGCTATAACCACTAACTCAATTAAACACTTAGAAAGTAACGAGGATCATAAATTAAACTTGACAATTAGGTATGCAAGTGTCCCAGGAATAAAAGAGATCATTTGAAAAATTTAGAGCACGAGAATCAGGACTCAATAATGGCAAATGGGTTATATAATAGTGAAATTTCCTTTTGGTAGATACAAGGGCCTGGCATAAAGTTGACTCCACCAACTGTCTGCTCCAATGAAATGACATTGAACATATAATAAGGCAATGTCCTTACTGGAGAAAAGCAGGTCACAGCATTACTTTGAAGGACAACTCGCAGCAGCCTTGAGATGGAGAGCAATTATAGGATAGAGCTAAGAGAGTGAAAATAACCTACAAAATTACACACTACATAGAGTGACTTGGATGTGCATAAAGGATTACAACAACATTTTTTGAACTTTTAACCACAACTGATTTTAAAGAATTTAAAATCACAAGTTCCACTGATTGTGAAAAACGCACAAAGGAAATCTATTTCTGGAAAGTTTATGACCAGAGGTATAAGTTTATAACAAAAATTACCTAATATAATTCCCTTTAGATTGTAAATTAATTTAAGAATTTAATATAAATAACTAATTTGAATAAAAAATTTAGTAAGATACCAACTGTATTAAATATTGCCTACAAGGGAACATGTAATCCAACATCATTAGATGCCTGTGTCTGATAACAGTTTTTATCAAATTAGTAAAACAACATAGGGTTGCATCAGAATGCCTTCCAGAAAAGCAGAGCTATTTTTCTTTTCACACCTGGATGTCTCTCTGCAGAGTTTCCGGAGACTGTATCTTATTCCCAGTGCCTAGCACACTGTTAAGTATATAATAGACAATTATGTGCGATATATGAAGAAGGAATGAAGAAAGAGAGCGAGGGAATAAGGAAAAAAGAAAGGAATGGTCAATTCTGCATTACAACAAGAAGAAAGAAATCTCAGCTTCCACCAATAAAAAACTTAACTAAAGTGTACAGATGTTTTAGATTTTTTAGTTCCAGTTATATTACACACCAGATACCCAAAGACCTCCCTCTAAAATACAAGACAAATTACATGCTATATTTTGTGTTGTTAAGTGACTTGTAATTTAATTGTTAGAAGATACATTTTTAGATAAATACAATTACAACAGTTTTCAATGACTGCTGAATTCTCTTGAAAGTAAGAATCATCTCCAAAGCCCAAAAAAGCAAACATGTATATTGAAGCTGGAGTAGAGGATGTGTGTGAGGAAACCCCTAAAGAACATAAATACAGAGGAAAGTTTCTTAATAAGTAGAACCAAAAAAAACGCGAAAATTTTAAAAGAAAACCAATTAACAAAGGCAAAAATAAAGAAAGGTAGTTCTAGGGAGAAGTATAGGAAAGGCAGGACAAATAGAAAGTACAAAGTAAGATGGTAAGAACAATTTAAAATATATCAATATGCACAGTAAATTAATATGAATTAAACTCACCTGCTAACAGAGATTGTCAATTAACATTTGTCAAAATAAGCTTTAAAACAAAAAACAAGCAGGGCTCGGTGGCTCAGCCTGTAATCCCACGCTTTGGGAGGCTGAGGTGAGTGGCTTGCTGAGCCTGCGGGTTTGAGAACTGCCTGGTCAACTTGGCGAGACCTCATCTCTACAATAAATCAAAAAAAATAGCCGGGCGTGGTAGCGCGCGCCTGTAGTTCCAGCTACTTGGAAGGCTGAGGCGGAAGGATCACCAGAGCTCAGCAGGTCCAGGCTGCAGAGGCCGGGAGCGGCCACTGCACTCCAGTCTGGACGACAGAGTGAGACTCCAACTCAAAAAAACAAACAAAAACAAAAACAAAAAATAAAAAACAGTTTAGGGGAAAGGATGGTCACCATATTGAATTACTATTGTCAAAAGACAAAATTACAACAAATTTAGTTTTAAGATCTTAAATGACTTTTATTTGATTCTCGAGTCAGGCAACACTACATTCTGTAAAATAGAATGAGTATTCCAATGAGCTGTGTAGAGGAGTTTGGCTTTATAGGCAGAAAAGACTGAAGAAAGTATAAACAGAGAACAGAAAAGAAATTTGTCATTTCAAAGTTACTTTCCCTGTAAAGGTTAAAGAAGAGGGAACTTCCTTACCATGCCAGTTAAATTTGGCTATTCATTCTCTCTCTCACTCTCTCTCTCTCTCTCTCTCTCTCTCTCTCTCTCTCTCTCCTCTCTCTCTCTCTCTCCTCTCTCTCTCTCTCCTCTCTCCTCTCTCTCTCTCTCTCTCTCTCTCTCTCTCTCTCTCTCTAAAATGTCAGAACAAAACAGGACTTGTTTTCTACTTGGTGATATGACACTTCCAACTGAGTAACTCCATTTTGGTTTGGCCTGTTTCGATGAGTGCAGGAATTCAGTCTAAACCAATGGCTTCCTATAAATTTTATTTAACACCATCAAGAGATCCCAATTTTAAGTGTATGTGCACCTAATAAAATATGTATAATTTTTCAAAGGAAGTCATAAAGCAAAAATTAATAGAAGGAGGAAAAATTGACCAATATGCCATTAAAATGTAAGATGTCAAAAAATAAGTAAACATATAAAAGATTTGAGTGCCCAATTCACATTCTTGATTTAATTTATTCAAATAGAATATTGCACCCCAAAATTAGAAACTACCATTTCTTCTTAATTTCTCACAGAAAAATTACTAAAAGTGATCATTTTCTAGTCCCCAAAACAAGCTTCAAAATATTTCACCACACTGCTATCACACATTCTCTAATTATAAAAATAAATATTACCTCATCAGCTCTGCTCTGTTCATTTGGACTGAACCATTCTCACTCAAAACCAAAGTCCCAATAATCCTGTTTTCAACTGTCAGGAACACAGATTACTATCTTAGCAATGAAAATGCTTTTAAAAGCAGCCTTTTTACTTATCTTTTTAGATAATTTGCATATGGCAGCTGCTAATATATTTTCCTAACATTTTTTAAACATCAACTTTCCCTTCTATTGCTTCATATTACCCTTTGATCTTGTAAGCCAAATTTTTGCAATAATTACTTAAAACATTTTTTTTTAAATTTTATCCTTGTGATGGTTCTGAAGACCTATAAATTGATGATGGTTGTTTGTGAAGTCTTTGGATTTGCAAACTTTGCCCTAGTTAGAATTAGGTGACACACTGTGAGGGCATAGGTGCAGCATTGTGAACATTTAAAATAAGAGTCAAGTTTATTATTGTTCCATTAACTCTTATCAGAACAACCATTTATGTCCATTTCTGTAGAAGGCATTTTTATTTATATTAAGTGAATGGCATTCTTCTTTAGACTGTAAAATTTGACAAAGAACACAATTGTTTAGCTCAGAACACAGATAAGTAATTATATAATACTCAAATGTGTCCCCAATGTACTTTTGTTCACATATATCTTAACCTTATTCTGACATAAACTTCCCAATGTGAACAAAACTCAACAAATTCTTAGTTCCAATCCCTAATGCAACTTTTCCTTGAAGTAAAGAGAAGAGAAGCAAGCAAGGCATCATGGGAATCATTGACTTTAGTTGAGGTAAAGAAGGTATCAGAATTGCCATACCATGGTGCTGGGGAAATTTAGATAATCCATCTCTTTAATTTTACAGATGATGATCCCTAGATTGACGAAAATATTTATTTAAGGTCCTTTAGATACTTGAGGTCAGACACTGGCAGAGACAGAAGACAGAACAGAGAGAGAGAAAAAAAAATCTTTATATTGCAGTGCCTGGAAGGACACCCTTGGGATATAACAAAACACACCAGAGCAAAGCATTCAATGAGCCAGATGGGAGATGAAGGGCAGCTAGCAGCAGGGAAGAGTTAAGGAGATTAAACAGGTGTGCTCACAGACACAGTCTTCCTACATTCTTATTTCAGTAAGTCTAGGTATACATTCACTAATTTATTTGCATCATTCAATAAATATTAGTAAGTTCTTATTGTGTGCTACTAGGTTCATAAATACCTACCTCTGTAGTGTTTACATTCTAATAAGACCATTCTTTCCAGTGCTTCCACTAACAAGTTTACAGAAACCAAGGACAAAGATGGATTGAGGCAGTTAGGGAAATCCCCACATAAAGATAAGTAGAAAGGGAGTACTTTTAAAAGTCACATGTTCCCCTACACATTCACTACAAAGACTAAAATTAAAAGACTGGCAATGCCAGGTGTCAGTATAGCATGGGGTTACTGGAACTCTCATACATTATTAAAGGGACCGTGAAATGATACAACCATTTTGGAAAAAGATCTGACAGCTTCCTTTAGAATCAAACATACACCTACCTTACAATTCAAAAATTCCAAACCTAGATATTTACTTGAGAGAAATAAAAACATGTGTCCATAGACTAAAACCTATATAAGAATATTCATAGAAGCTCTATTCATCATAACCAAAAACTTGAGACTGCCTAGGTGTTCATACATAGGTGAATAAATAACAAACTGTGGTATAGACTTATAATACATACCACTCAGCAAAAAAGGAATGCATTACTGATACAACAAAATGAATAACTCAAAAACATTACACTGAGTAAAAAGCTTCTTGCACGGAAGCATATATACGGTGTGATTTCATTTATGTGAAATGCTAAAACAGACAAAACTTATCTATAGTAGAAAAAAGGTAGAATGTGGTTGTCTCTGGAGCAATGGAGGCAAGAATTGAGTGGGAAGAGGACTGAGATACCATCTAGAGTAGTAGCAGTACTCTGTATCTTTATAGGTGTTTTGGTTACACAGGTATATGTGTTTGTCAAATAAAATTTCATCAAATAAAAATCCATCAAATGATACAAAAATCAGTAGCATTTATATACACTAACAATTATTCAGAAAAAAGAAATTGCTTCCATTTACAATAGCATCAGAAAGAATAAAATAGTCAGGATAAACTTAATCAAAAACATGTGAGATTTGTACACTGAAAACTACAAAACACTGATGAAAGAAATTAAAGCAAACACAAATAAATCAAAAGGCATCTGTGTTCATAGATTTGAAGAATTAATATTGTTAAAATGTCCCAACTACCCAAAATGGTCTCCAGATTTAATGCAATCCCTATCAAAATCCCAATGGCATTTATTACAGAAATAGAAAAGATATTTTAAAAATCATATGGAACTACAAAGACCCCAAATAGCTTGAAGCAATTTTGAGCCAAAAGAACAAAGCTAAAGGCATCACATTTCCTGATTTCCAAATGTATCTTAGAGCTACTGTAATCAAAACAGTATTATACTAGCATAAAATCAGTCATATAGTCCAATGAAACAAAGCAGAGAGCCAGAAATAGACCAATGTATAGGTGGTCAACTGATTATCAACAAAGGTGTCAAGAATACACAATAGAAAAAAATAGTATCTTCAATAAATGGTGTTGGAAAAATTGAATATTCGCATGCAGAACAACAAAACTGAACTCTTACACCATATACAAAAAATCAACTCAAAATGGTTTAAAGACTTAAAAATAGGACTTGAAATTGTAAAGCTACTAGGAAAAAAAACATAGTGGAAAACTTCATGACATTGGTCTGGGCAATGAGTTTTTAGATATGACCCCAAGAGCACAGGCAATGAAAGCTAAAACAGGCAACAAGATTACATCAAAATTAAAAATGTATGCATAACAAAGAAAACAATCAACAAAATTAAAAGGCAACCTACAGAATGGGAGAAAATGTTTGCAAACTATCTGATAAAGGGTCAATATCCAAAAATATATAAGGAACTTCCATAATTCAATAGCAAAAAAAAAAAAAAAACCCCGATTTTAAAATAAGCAAAAGATCTGAAAATATATTTCTTAAAAGGAGATATATAAATGGCTAACAGGCATATAAAAATGTGATCAGTATCATTAATCATCAAAAAATGCAAATCAAAACCCCAATGAGATATCACCTCACACCTATTAGGATGGCAAAAGATACCAAATAGTGAGGATATGGAGAAAAGGGAACCCTTGTATATAGTTGGTAGGAATGGAAATTGGTACAGCCCCTATGGAAGACATTATAAATTTAAAAGTTAAAATTAGAACTACTATGTGATCCAGAAATCCCATTTCTGTGAATATATCCAAAGGAATTGAAATCAGGATCTCAAAAAAATATCTGTACTCCCGTATTTATTGCAGCATTATTCCCAATACCCAAAACATGGAACCAACCTAAATTTCCCTCAACAGTTGAATGAATGAAGAAAATGTGGTATATATACTTATATACACAATAGAATATTACTCAGCCTTCAAAAAAGAAAATCCTGTCATTTGCAACAACTTAGATAGAGCTGGATTAAATTATACCTAGTTAAATAAAAATGACACAGAAAGAGAAATACTGCATAATCTCACAGATATGTGGACTCTAAAATAGTCAAATTCACAGAATCGGAAAGTAGCATGATGGTTACCAGAAGCTGGAGTAGGGGCATAATGGGGATATATTGGTCAACGGGTACAAAGATTCAGTTATGTATAGCATAATGCCTATAGTAAATACTGTATTTTTTTAAAATTCATCAAATGATGCTACTTATGATTAGTGTTTTTGTTGTATGTTCAAAATAAAACATAACTCTTTTGAGCTCCACTTAACATACATACTCTGAAGTACTGTTTTTAGGAGGCAATGTCTGACTGCCAAAAATACTATAAAATGCATATAAATATAAGATGGATTTATGAATACATAGAGAATATGAGACAAAGCAGAAAGAGTAAAATATTAATGGTAGAATCTAAGTGATGGGTATGAGAGTGTTCAGTCTAAAATTCTTTTTTCTGTTTGTTTGAAGTGTTTCATAATAAAATATTGAGGGAAATTTCATATCATGCTTGTTTCACAGAGGAAGACTTTCTATTTTCATATTAAATGTTTTTTATGGTTTTATGTCAAATTCTGCCTATTGCTTTAACTTAGAGCATACTGAAGTATATACATGTGTGTGTGTGTTTATGTATCTGTGTGTATGTATATATATATAGTATTATGTAGTGCATGCATTATATTGTTATATAGTTTATAGTTATATAGTTCATGTATTAAATCAGTCAGATAGAATCTCTTTGAAAAGATCTATTTGCCTGGGGTGTAGATATTAGAGATGGACACACTTGACTAATTAAGCTAATCCTAGAAAATCAATAAGATGCCATCTAATTAAATTACAAATCTTACCTATGGTTGTGCATGTCTAAGTATAAGACGTGACTGAAAAAAGAATCCTAAAATAAATCTCAAAGCATCAAGGTAGAAAACTTCCAATTAACATAGCAGACTTTTTTTTTAAGTGAAAAAGCAGGATTTATTGAGAGGACAGAAAAGCTCCCACAGTAGGAGAGAACCTGAGGGGGTTGCCCATAGCAGACTATTTAACATACAAAAATAATAATTCAAGGCTAATTCTTGAGATTTGGAAAATCAATACCAAAGTTTTCACATTTGATTGCATTTTTTTTTAGATTAGAAAATATAGTCTATTTAAAAGTAAATTAGAGAGAAAGAGAAGATTCAACTCCCCAAGGTAGGGGAGGGGGCCAAAGCTAGGAAGCATGGCAACAGCCACAGCTCAAAGAGCACATGAGTCTAACAAGGGAATGGTCAGTAATTCATGTGTTTTCCTGTTAACATTACCACAAACTTTGGAATGACTTTGAAGGGGACAGTAATCCCAACACTTATCATGGAATCGACCATGTGGGGAGAGAATCTAGTCCCTCTCCACTCTTGGGTAGTGTCGGGTTTAATAACTTTCCTTAATTTAAAGAGACCCACAGGTCCAGGACCTGTGACCAAAATAAATCAGATAATGGGAAATTATAAATTGGAATTTGAAAAGTGAAAATGCAATCCATAAAATTAATTCTGTACTCCTTCAAGGTGGTTCTCTTTGACATCAAGTTCACTATAATATTAGTAAGTCCAAGGAAGCCTGCTAGAAAAAAAAATTACACAGTGGTAATATTTTTATTCTCTTGGCACAGTATTTCTAAACCCTATCTTAATTATATTTTCTCTTCCTATAACCACCAGGTTAAAAAAAAAAAAAAAGAATCCTATGTCCTTCAAAAGGTATTGAATTCCAAAATGAGTGATTTCTTTCTAGATCTGTTTTTATTTGAATATTGACTTCAACTACAGTTTGTTTCTTTCTTTACAGACCTCAACTTCTTTCTATTTGAAGATCTGAAGTCTCAAACTATTTTTTATAAGAAAAGACCACCCTTGTTCAAAGACTAACAAACAGTTACCCCAAGTGCTAATGTTATATCTGGCACAATGGATAAGAAATAAAAGCCCAACTAGGGCAGAATTCTGTAAAAAGTGCAGCTTTTCTGTGTCTACCCCAGATAATGAAATACCTAGTTAGAATTTACTAAACCTAAATACCTCTCTATAACAAAACCTGGAGGTATTCTTTATGTACAGGACATTTTTTTAAAAGATTCAGTGAGAATGTCTGATTCAGACCATGTTATCAGAGCTACATGGAATATACCAAATAGTATACCTAATCATATATAAAAATTATGAAATATATGCAGATGTTCCTCAAATTTTTATGGGGTTACATTTCTATGTATTTCTGGGGAAAATATTATAAGCCAAAAATGCATTTAATACGCCTAACCTATCAAACATCATACTTAGTCTAAACTACCTTAAACATGCACAGAATACTTATATTAGCCTACAGTTTGGCAAAACCATCTAACACAAAGACTATTTTTAAATAAAGTATTGAATAGTGCAAGTAATTTATTGGCTATTATACTAAAAAGTGAAAAAGAGAATTGTTGCATGGGTATTCAAAGTTCTGATTCTACTGAATAAATGTTGCTTTTGCCCCATCATTAAAGTGAACCATAATAAGTTGAGAATTGTCTGTACATATACAGTGGGGTTGTAATACTAACTTCCTCTCCTACTTCATTATAGACTCCATGGAACCTTAGCCAAATGTAGCTAAGCGAATGTTACACATTCGGTCATAATGTTCACCATATTCTTTTCACATCCTCTTCCTATCTGGGCTGTATAATGATCTCAGCCTCTTCATCTGCAATTGCTAAAGTTAAGTACAGAATCTTCAAGTATATTTCTGAGCATACTTGGTTTTCTTCAATACTACATGTCTAGATAAGTTACCCATTACACACAATAGTAATTTCCCTATTAAGATGGACCTCAGTTCTCTACTGTCTCTACAGTGGTTTACATATTCAACAATATAATAAAATGTGGGTGTAAAAATAGAGGAAGTATTTATCTGTTCCATTTTCCATTAGTAAAAACAATTGGCTCTAAACTATAGAAGATTCTCTCCCATCTGCATAAATATGCTTGACCTCTATAAAATTCCCATAAATCACTAGTGTGGTAGTTTAAAAATATCTTCAAATTTTTTGTTGTTCCTCTCACTGGGAAGTAGATTCAAACTCGTCTTCTCTTGAACCTGGGCTAGGCTTAGTGGCTTGCTTGATAAATATAATATGGCAAATATAGCTGTAAGATGATATAGGACTTCTGAGTTATAGGAAATCTTGCAGCTACTGCCTGGTCTGCTATTGTTCTGGAAAAATCAGCTCTCAGGTAAAAAATCCATCTATCTTAAGACTGCAGTGCTGTGAGGAAGCCCAAGCTAGTCACAATGAGAGGTTAAATGAAAAGAGATACCCAGCCGCCTAGCTATTCCAACAATCCTAACTCAGGCTCAGACATGTGAGGTAAGAAGCTACCTTGGGCATTCCAAAAAGACATAATGTGGAGAAGAACAGAGAAACCCAGCCTACAGTCAGAATCAGAGTCCCAGACATTTGGCCTCAACCAAGTCTTCCTAAATACTTCCAGCCATTCAAGTCACACCATCTGAGTGGGACTTGTCATCATGGAACATAAATGAGCCATCTTTGTGAAGCCTTGCACAAAATTTTGACCCACAAAACTATAAGCCTAGTAAAAATGCCAGTTCCTTCATATCACTAAATTTTGGAATAGCTAGTTTAATTGAGCTTAATTGTCATTTTATAGTGTTTATGAAGTTTACATGAGTACCCATGGGGTTTGCCAGTGCTAGCCATAGGAAAAAAAATCTTGATTAACAGTATATTTGTTATAATTTAGTATTACTCTAGCTTCTGAACATAGTGGTATTTCAGTGTTCTAGAAGACAGCAAAATGTATATGTTCTCTTTTCCCAGGTACCTGAGATGTTACTATTGGGCTGTTCGAACTTTAATTACCATTGGGGGCCTTCCTGAACCACAAACGTTATTTGAAATTATTTTTCAACTCTTGAATTTTTTTTCTGGAGTTTTTGTGTTCTCCAGTTTAATTGGTCAGGTAAGTTTAATGTGAATCTCTAGATACATAGTGCTGTCATTTTTGAAAGACTAACAAGTCTTCATAAGATTTTATGGAAGAAAAATTAAAATCTGTCTGGCTCTTTTTTTTAACTAACTTTCATCTATTTTAATGAGTTGAAGGAGAATGTGATTGGGTCAACAGTGCTTTTTCATTTTTAAACCATTAAATCTATCAAAAGACCTGTCAGCCTAGAGCATTAGTTTGGACTCTCAGAGGAAGTTGTTTCTAAGCTAATCTTTTGCTTGAAACTTGCTGAAATCCATTAAAAGCACTCTTATTTACTTAAACATCAAGTATTGTCATAAAATCTCAGGGTTACAATCTACTTCACAGGTCACTTAGACCAGAGACTATAAAATACCATCTAAAATAATTCATAAGTTGTTTCACAGATGTTTATTATAGCATCTCCTTGTATTTATTCTCAAACAAATAATCACAATCTAGTGAGAAATTAAAACAAATAGATAAATAATTATATTGAAGGTATTGAATGGCACTTAGACAGTATAGCATCTTAAAAGTTATACTTCCTTGGAAGGTATTTTACATCCTACATATTCAAAAGCAAAATTTAAAAAAAAAAAAAGAAAAGAAAAGAAGAAGGAAAAAAAAAAACACGTTGAGACATTTGTCCTAGGTGAAGGATTAGGCTAAATCATGAAATGATTATTCCCACTCAAGAAATTACTGGTTCCCACTCTCCACACTCACTTTACATGTATAATATATAAATATATATATATTTATAAAGTATGAACAAATATATATGTGTAAAAATATATAAAGTATGAACAAACTGATGCCTTAACAAAATTTAACAATAAAAATTATTCTTCATGATTATTGAAACTGCTAACAAATAGTCAAAACTTAAATGCTACATCCATGAATGCCAAGGTGCTGCTACAGGTGGTAAGCAACAGAGGAAAGTTTGAGAGCTCTCTCAGTTCAGAAAAGGGAAGCTTCACAGGAAGTTTTGCAGAGGAGGATGCATTTGAGGCATCTTTGAAAATCAGATAGGAGTCAGTAGTTGTAGATAGATTGTTCAGTCAATCCAAAACAGTGCGAAAAGATGGCAATGATAAAGCATAAGACATGTTTGAGGAAACAGAAAGAGTTCCAGAATGACCAGAGTGAAGGACACTTGTAAATAAGAGATATATGTATATATAAGGACAAGAATGTTAAATTAAAGATGTTGAGCCTTATCTTGATGTCAATGGAACGTCAGCCAGGGGAAGATTTTGAACAAAGAAAAGATTCAAGGTGAATTAATTAAATTATAATATAAATTGGAGGAGATGATACTGTTTTAGAATATAGGCTTAATTATTATTGAAGTATGGTAAGGCTAACAGATTAGGAGACAATTGCCATTGAAAAGATAGTTTGCTATTCACAGATCCCATGCAGAGGAGGCACACCACACCACTAGGGGGTGCAAGGGGGACATGGGGGTGCACCAGGGGTGGAACAGAGGAGGCAGGGTAAGCAGGCTTAGGGTTGGCTAGTTCGAAACATTTCAGCAGGCTCTGAGGTGTAGGGACTGCTTCTAATTGTCTGGTGTCTTGCACTGGGATGTAGGGTAGCTAGTGGCCTGTATGTAAGGACCCATATGAGAGCCTGATACAGAAGATAGTTGGGAGTATGGGCTCTGGATTCGTTGGAGAGTTGGCCACTATCTCTAGTAATTAACCCCAGGGCAGACAAGCAAGGCCCTGGGGGAACAAGGTCCCATATATTAACATACCAAAACAGAGAAAATAAAAATACGGTTAACACAGATACACAGGGATATGTCAACTCCAGCCTGAACATGGTAATGAATGGAACAGAGAAAGCCGTTGTAAAGGAAACTCCACGTTGAAAACATTTAGGTTTGAGGAGATGAATACCAGGAGTTAAAAACTAAGTATAAAATATCATAATCTTAATGACTAGGGAGATTATATTAACAATTATTGAAACAGGACACTGATTTGAGAGAAATTCGATTCAAATCAATTGGAATGTAAACAGCAAAAAATCACATTTTTTATAATTTCTCATAAAATAAGTGCAAGATAGTCACATCATAGTTAATGTTTTCTCAGTTTCACTGATGAGAACATTCCAGTTTAAAGAGATTAAGAGCCATGCTTGATTTATACATATTGTTCATAGTCATATGATAGAATCATATATAATAATGTTGATAATAACAGTGAAATCTAACATGTATTGAGCACTTAACTATCTACAAGGCAATTTTCACAAGGAGACTAAAAACTGTCTAGCACCAGTTCAGTTCCCTTACTACTCAAAGTGGAATCTTTGAACCAGCAGTAGTAAAATTAGTTGAGAAATTCAGAATTTAGGTCTAACCTCAGACCTACTGGGCCAGAATCTGCATTTTAACAAGATCTACAAGTGATCCACAGTCACATACAAGTTTAAGTGCTACTTTAGATGCCACACCACACCTGCTTTTAAATTGAACCAAGGGACCTACAGGATCAAGAAGAAATATCAAGTCACTGAAAATGTGATACCAGAACACAACATAAAGATTGAAGCTGGAGGTATAGATTTGTGCCTCAAACTCTCATAGTGAATAAGAGATACTGAGAAGAGCAGATAGAAACAAAAGTACAAGAGACTGGGACAAAATCTTCCCTCATTCAAAATTCCCACACATAACCACACCAATGACTACACTCTCAAATTAATCATCATCTTTTTCATTTTTTCCAGAGACAACGTCAAATTTTGTCTCCTAGGCTGGACTGCAGTGATGCAATCACAGCTCTCCGAAGCTTCAAACTCCCGGGCTTAAGCAATCTCCCATCCCAGCCTCATGAATAGCTAGGACTACAGGTTACACCACCATACCTGGCTAACTTTTTTATTTTTTTTGTAGAGACTGGGTCTCACTATGTTGCCAGGCTGGTCATAAGCTCCTGGCTGCAAGCATTCCTCTTTCCTTGGCCTCCCAAAATGCCGGGATTACAGGTGTGAGCCACCATGCCCTGCCAATGAAATATACATCTTCCTCAACTCCTACACCTACAAAATTCAACATTATTGAAGGGTAGCACAGAAACTATTTAGATTACTGTTACTAAAAAGTCTTGGGACTTCAACACCAATCAATCATGCTTTTAATTGTCCTCGGTTCCCAACCTAACACTCTGTTAAATCTCCCAACCCCTAGGAATTGAAGTTGTTGAAAAATATTCAGACAGGCCACTGAGGAGTAAGTTAGAGACTCAAAAAGACATATACAATTGGACTATTGGCATAACTCTTCAGTAGATACTTTTGATAAGTAGAAGAATCTATGAACTCTAAACATAGAAACTGAGGAAGGCATCACAATGAAAGAACTACTGGAACTAGACCTCATAGAATGAGCAGTTTTTCCATAAGCAGAAAAGGTTCAGCAGCTACCAGAATGAATGAGCGAAGTCTTATGAGTGTGAAAGTGACGCCCTGGTTTTCCTCCCTATTATAAACCCACAGTCAAAGCAAATTTACAGCCACTTGCTTCCCTCTATGTGAGAGGAAGAGTCAAGCTATATATCTTTTTTTGTGCTGAGACCTTAAAGATCAGCTTTTAACCTAGAGTGGGTTTTTATGGCTCCGTTATAAACATCCAAGTACTAAAACCTGACAGTTTCTTAAGAATTGTCACAGCGGTAGACGATGCTTCAGTAATTTCAGCACATTTCAACTTCTGCTGAATACTATGCCTTAAGCATGATGAGATTTGATTTTATCTGTCTAAACAACACAAAGGGAAGTACAGAGGTTGCAATTTCATGATGAATTGAGTCTATATAGCCAGCCACACTGGATAATCTATGAAGGATGCTTTCAAAGTGAGACTCACCAAAATGGACTCGCCATTCTGCCAGATAATTGCTCGACTTTCATTGCACATTCCTTGCATAAGTACAGCTGCATAATTGTTTAAATGTCCACTAACACTTTTGTGGTGATATACAAGTTTGCAAAGATTCTGTGCAGTCATATGCAAAATGTGACTGAATTCTCACAAAAATCTTATATAGTTCATCCAACAGGTCTTATTGGGTCAGAGAGAGAATACAATTTGCCCAATATTTTATGGAATTGGATGAAATTAGGACCCCAAATCAGTATACTTAAAATAATCAGCTGCTGGGAAGTTGTCTGGGCAAGAAGAAACAAAATAAATGAAAGCAAGTAATTAGGACATTAAAAAGGAGTTAATTCAACTTTTATAAACTCTCCCAGTTCTTCTGCTGGAGTGACCATCTTTGTGGTTTTAGATGCGAGATGTGATTGGGGCAGCTACAGCCAATCAGAACTACTTCCGTGTCTGCATGGATCATACCATTGCCTACATGAACAATTACTCCATTCCTAAAAGTGTGCAAAAGCGGGTTCGGACTTGGTATGAATATACATGGGCCTCTCAAAGGATGCTAGGTAAGCATGGCAGATTACCTATGGCTTAAATTCCTGCAAACCTTGTCATGTAGTGAAAGTTCTGTAAGATAACAGAGACTAATTGGGTTTGAACAAAAGACTGAAAAATATTTAAATGATCTTTAAAGCATTAATACCATTTATTTTCCTTAAATATGGTGCCATATCTTACTGTTCATGCAAAACTTGAAAGATAAATGGATACATGTTATTCAGTGTCTACTGGATGCTAGGTATTACACACATTGTCACACACACACACACACAAAGAATTGGGAAAATTAGGCATCACCTATCCCTTTTAAGAAAAGAAAACAGAGGCACCTAACAGAAATTTAGCCAAGGACACAGAGCCAGCAAATAGTCCTATTGGATCTCAGACCTGCATCTGTTCTATTCCAAACCCTTGCTCTTTCTGTGACATCACTCTCTTATCCAGAGCATTGTACAGTTGACCCTTAAACAATGTGACGGTTAGGGGAACCACCCCTCCCTCAGTCAAAACTCCACATATAACTTTTGACTTCCACTAAACTTAACTACTAATAGCCTACTGTTGACCAGAAAGTTATCGATAACCATAAACAGTCGAATAACACATATTTTGTATGTTTTGTGTAATATACACTGTATCCTTCAATAAAGTACACTAGAGAAAAATATTATTAAGAAAATCATAAGCAAGAGAAAATATATTAACTATACATTAAGTGGAAGTGGGTCATCATAAAGTTCTTCATCCTCACCATCTTCGGTGTTGAGTAGGCTGAGGAGAAGGAGGAGAAGGAGGAAAAGGAGGACGAGAAGGAGGAGTGGGTCTTGCTGTCTCAGGAATGGCAGAAAAGGAAAAAAATCTAAGTATAATTGGACTCATGCAGTTCAAATCCTTGTTGTTCACCCTGTGCTATTAAAGAACAGGAATCTCTCAGGCTACTCCCATCCTGCCACAGGGCACACACAGTTGCTTCTACTTATATATTTAATGGTGTCTATTAGTACCACTCTAGTACTGAAATTAAAAATAATTTTTATTAAAAGCTATAAAATAAGTTCAAGATAATGTGCTGCTCATTGGCATAAATCAAATTCAACGTTTAGTTTGTTCTTTACCATATAAAAATAGGAATAAATGCCACTAAGAAGCCCCCAGTGCAAATTAAAGTGAGATTCTCAAATCACAAAGCCTCCTAAGAGCAGACAGAAACCACCGGTTGTTGACAGGACCTTGTCTTCACCTTTCTGCCACTCGTAAGACACTCCAGCCTCATGTTTAGAACCTCCTCCCAAAAGACCAAAACAACATGCCTCTCTCTTGAGTATGTAGCTCCTTGAGGGCATGTTAAGTGGGCAGAAAGAACAACAAAGGGAGAGGTTTCAGTTTCCTCCCCCTCGCTTCCCTTAGCAGCTGTAGATACTGATCCAGCTCCTTGGCTTAGGAGGTAATAAGACAAACCGCCCTCAGAAGCAAGGAATTATGTTTTTATATGAAGGATTTTCACATTTAAAATTTATATTGGAATCAAAATGGGTTATAATATGGCAATTTTTAACTTTTCTAAATAATATAAGAAAACATCCAAAATAATCAACTCTCAGAAACCCATGGCATACTAGACATGAAGAATAGGCAATTTTTTTTATGGAACATTTTATCAGCCGAGAGGCCCATCATTTAATTCACATGTAGGAAAATCTGTAATGTGGTCACATTCTTCATTGAGTTAATAAGCAAGTAAATAACAATAATTTGAATTTACTCACTTGGCACATTTCTTCTTTAGATTCCATCCCAGCTGAGCCACCTACTAATTATGCACCATCAAGCAAGTCACAGCATCCCCAGGCTTCAGTTCTTTTTGTTTTTCTTCTCTCTGATAAGTAGGAATGAGAACACTTACCCTTAGGGTTGTCAGGAGGGGGAAATAAGATACTGAGTGTGACAGAGCTCTGTAAACTTTCAAATGCCACATGGTGCTCATTATTATTTGCCATCCCTAGGGTGTTAGGGCTGGAATCAATAGAATCAGAACCAGATCCTTCTCCCATCCAAGCTTGTTCAAAGTTTCAGCAAGTAGAATGTTCTGGAATTATTCAATATGTCACCCAGAGTTAAAATTCTTCTCTTGTGAGCATAATAGTGTTATTGTGATTGGTATGGAAGCCCAATAGAAGTAATGAAAATATAAAAGTTGATGTGTCTGTTTATGTATAAAAAGTGTTTGTGGCTCACACCTGTAATCTTAGCAATTGGGGACACTGAGGCAGGAGGATTGCTTGAGCCCAGGAGTTTGAGACCAGCCTGGGCAACATAGCAAGACCTCTTCTCCACAAAAAATCAAAAAATTAGCCAGGCATGGTAGCACGCACCTGTAGTCCAGCTACTCGGGAGGCTGAGGCAGAAGGGGTAGAGGCTGTGGTGAGCGGAGATTGTGCCACTGCACTCCAGCCTGGACAACAGAAGGAGATCCCAAGTAAAAAAAAAAAAAAAGTGTTTGCATTTTGTTTCCTTTCTTTTTAAAATTTTTTTCTATTTATACTCTGGTGGCTTATTTCATTAATTATTCTGTTTTTGGTGTGGATGTGTTTATCTTCACGAAGATGAGTCCGATTTGCTTCAGACCCTGCCGACAACAGTGCAGTTAGCCCTTGCCATTGACGTGAACTTCAGCATCATCAGCAAAGTCGACTTGTTCAAGGCAAGTGTTTTTGCATTTAATAAAAAGACACTCTATCAATTTCTCTGTGAGATCCAAGCTCTTGCTCTATACAACATTTGTGATGTTTTTGCCTTATGTTTTAACAAAGTCAAAATAACCTGGAGAATTTATGTGGAATTAAAGAGTCAAATAAATGACAGATCTCTCTTCAGCAGATGACTTACTCTTTAGAAGCCTCTTTTCTAATTGGTGTCAAAGAAGAAGGGTTCTTCAGACTCTTCTTGCATTGATTTAAATATAATTAAACTCTGCAGCTCTACCTCTTTGCTAGTACATGCATCACCTCCCATTTATGAGTGCCTTGGCAATGCATGACAAATCAGGCCCCAGATTAGCTCTGGAATGGCCTGACCATCAGAGAATCATGTCTAATCATGTCTTCTATTACAAATGCTTTCAGTTTAAATTTTTTTTTTTTTTTTTTGAGTTGGAGTCTCATTCTGTCATCCGGGCTGGAGTATAGTGGCATGCTCACCGCCACCGCAACCTCCACCTACTGGGCTCAGGTGACCCTTCCACCTCAACCTTCCAAGTAGCTGGAACTACAGGCATGCGCCACCATACCCAGCTAATTTTTTGACCTATTGTAGAGATGAGGTCTCCCCAAGTTGCCCAGGCTGGTCTCGAACCTGTGGGCTCAGGCAATCCTCTCACCTTGGCCTTCCAAAGTGCTGGAATTATAGGCGTGAGCCACAGCACCCTGCCTGGTTTAGATTTTTAAGATGGCTAAATTCAAACGTATAGGCTTTTTTTTTTTAATGCATAACAAAAAATTTTTGAATTTTTAGTTCTCTTTTTTATGCATTATATTGCAGATATATTTTTCTCACCTAAAATTTAATGCTGTGTGTGGCATTCATCTATTCAATTAACTCATTTAACAAATATTTATTAACTTCCCTCTATACTCTAGGCACCATTTTAGCCACTGAATATACAACAGTTGAAAAAAAAATACATAAATCAATCCTAAATTCCAGAAGAGAGGAATGAAAAATAAATATATAACATGTATGGAGGTGATAATACCATGAACAAAATTAAGCAGATTAAGGAGAATGAGGGTGGTATTGATCATGAAAGCCCTCTCTGATGAAGTGCATCTGAGTACTTGAGCAGAGGACTGCAGAAAGCAAGGGAGTGAGGAGAGGGAAAAGAGGAATGAGAGGGAGGAGGAAATATTGGAGGAAGATGGATGGCACAAAGCCCTAAACTGGGAAGACACTGCAAGGAAGCCAGAGTGGCTGAAGCAAAGACAGGGTGATAGAAAACAGAGAAGGGTAAGAAAGGGAAACTGAGGCAGGGGACAAGTTAATAGCCTTTAACAATCTATAAACTTTGGATTGTACTCTGAGATGTAAAGACAGCAAAGATCTTGAGCAGAAAGTAACCTAGCTGAGATTAGTTTGAAAAGTGTTATCCCTCCTTCTGTGTGGAGAATAGACCTTAGGAAGCAAGTGTGGAAAGCAGGGAGGCCAAACGGAAGTTATCACAACCATCCATGGAAGAGCTGATGGTGACTGGACTCAGGGTCATCAGAGCAGAATTGTTAAGAAGTGGCCAAACGTTAAAAGCCCAGTTTTTCCTGATTGATTATGTAAAGAGACAGAACAGGTAAGAGAAAGCAACCAAGGATAACTCCAAGGATTTCGACCTGAAAAACAAAAACAAAGACATTTGCAAAATAAGAAATTTTAGAGTAAGTATAGGTTGAAGGGGTTTTTGGTTATGCTATGGTTTGAATGATGGTGTCACCTCCAAAATTCATGTTGAAACTCAATCCCCAGTGCAACAGTATGAAGAGTTATGGCCTTTGGGAAGTGATGAAGTCATGAGGTCTCCACCTTTACAAATGGAATTAGTAACTTTATAAAAGGACATATGGGGAAGGGAGCATTCTCTTGCCCTACTGCTCCTCTGCCATATGAGGACAAAGGATTCCTTCCCTTTGGAGGATGCAGCAACAAGGCGTCATCTTGGAAGGGAGTGTAGCCCTCACCAGATACCAAACCTGCTGGCACCTTGATCTTAAACTTCTTCGTCTTTAGAACTGTGAGAAATAAATTTCTATTATTTATAAACTACCCAGTCTGTGTGTGTGTGCTTTTTAATAGCAGCACAGAGGCAAACGTGTTAGTTTGGGGAGGTGACTGTGAGATTCCAGATGGAAATCTCATGTAGGCAGTTTGGTTTATACAGTGAGTTCATGGGAGAGATTCAAGATGGAGCAATAAACTTGGACCCAGCAGCATAGTGTTGTTTTTTAAGCCATGTACTCATTGTAATCACTGAAGATACAAGTATAGACAGAAAATAAAATGCAATCCAGGCTGAAGATAAGTCTTAAAAGTCTGTAATCAATATCACTGAGGACAAGATGAAGAAACAGAAGCTGTATGGTAGAAGGGTTAGGTATGGTCGCTCCCAGCATTAGATACTAGTGTTAGGTCAGTATCCTAGGAATGTTTTCCTGACTGTATCCTATTCTAGATTTGCATCAAGATATTAATGAACCCCAGCGCGGTGGCTCATGCCTGTAATCCCAACACTTTGGGAGGCCGAGGCAAGAGGAATTACTGAGGCCTGGAAAGTTCAAGGCCAACCTGGGCAACATGGTGAAACCAAATCTCTATAATAAGTCAAAAAATTAGCTGGGCATGGTGGTACATGCCTCTGGTTCCAGCTACATGGAAGCCTGCGATGGAAGGATTGCCTGAGCCGAGCAGGGCGACAGAGTGAGACTCTGACTCAAAAAATATATATATATTGATGAAGATAAAGGTGTGATTTTCAAACTGGAAGACCACATAAAGCAAGAAGAATAGTACAAAATGTGTTAATTACCAAATTTTAAGTTACTGAATACTTTAAAACAATAAGCAAAGGCAACAAGATTAACTTAAATAAGCATAAAAGTGAAATTCTGAATTTAGCCCAGAGAAATTAAAATACTACAAGTGTAAAAAGAGCAATAGTTAGTTTATAATGACTCTTTTTAGACCTGGGAGTTTTAATCTCAAACTCCACGAGCTAGCAGAGCTATTTATGAGATTCCCCTAAATTTTTAGATACTATTGCTTTTCCAGATTATTGAAACTACATTTGGATTAACATATCACATTGCAAATAATTAGTTTCAAAAAGGATTTTGACAAATGAGATTATATTCCAGCTAAGGAGTTGGGAGTAGGGGTTAAGTAGTGGACCAAGAAGGCAGTAAAAGGACAACCTTATTATTCTGTGATGATAGAAATCAGATCAATGACTGCTTCTGCTGGGAAGTGGCAATGAGGAGATTGACTAGGAGGAGGCAGGAGGGAACTTTGTGGGGTGATGGAAATGTATTTTTGTCTTGCTAGGAAAGATACATAAGTTTATTCATTTGTAAAAATCGATCCAACTGTCCCTTAAGATACGTATATTTCATTGTGTGTAAAGTATTCCTCCACTAAAAAAGAGAGAGACAGAGGCCAGGCACAGTGGCTTACACATGTAATCCCAGCATTCTGGGAGTCCCAGACAGGAGGATCACTTGAGGCCAGGAGTTGGAGACCGGCCTGACCCTGTCTCTACAAAAAAATTTTTAAAAATTTTTTAATAGCCTCAAAGGCAAATGTGTAGTTACTGAGGATGTTTAGTTGTGGCAAAAATAAATTCAGGGGCAGCAGACGTTTCATATTCTAAAGTCTTATGTGGACAAGGAATGAGACTATATATTATCCTGTAAAATAACATTCAACTGTAAAATCCATTTCTAAGTGGCAGACACCTCTACTGAAGTAAAACCTCTTGGGAAAATAAGACTTGCTCCTAATTGTCTACCAGCAGTAGACACTACAGTTTCTGACACAGAGTAGCTGCTTAGCAAAGGCCTTAGGAAGGGAGGGAACATACTCTGGAATCAACTCTAGGAGATTATAGGAAAGTAGTTTCCAGTTTCTAGCCGAAATTCTCACACAGTGGAAGCTCCTGGTGAAGCAGAAGCATCATGGAATGTGTACTAGCAGAATTTCTGATCTTCTATTGGGGAGACTGCCAAAAGGATTCCTGCATTGGTTAGCAGTTTCATCAAGATATATAGTTTTCTTTTTCTTTTTTTTTTTTATTTTTTTTTGCGTTGGAGTCTCACTCTCGCCCAGACTGGAGTGCAGTGGACGCTCCCGGCCACCGCAGCCTCGACCTGCTGGGCTCCGGCGATCCTTCCGCTTCAGCCTTCAAACTAGCTGGAACTACAGGCGCGCGCTACCACGCCCGACTAATTTGTTTTTTTGTTGATTTATTGTAGAGATGAGGTCTCGCCAAGTTGCCCAGGCGGGTCTCGAACCCGCGGGCTCAGGCAATCCACTCACCCCAGCCTCCCCAAGCAAGGGATTACAGGCTGAGCCACCAAGCCCGGTTGATATATAGTTTTCAGCCTGCAGCTTGTCATCCACTGGGAGGTCACGAATTCAATCATATAGTTGTAACCAGCGTATACAATGGAAGAGAAGATATCAAAATGCCTCACATATAAGAAAGTATAGGTATTATAAAATTGTTTGATCCTGTCATTTATTTTTTAATACACATATACATAGTTATGTGGGTACTAGGCACAAGGAAAATCATAGGGTATGGTATACAAACATGTATGAAAGCCACTAAGCTAAATTATCTTCACAGTGGTTTAAAATATTATATTATACCTCAATGACTAATTGAGAATACATGACAGCAAGAAAAAATGCTTTACATTAAATACCAATTACTTTTAGGGGATTAACCCTGATTTGAGAAGTTACCAAATCTCCTGCCTTATAGTTTTTTCCTTTTTTTATAAATCCATCAAATCAGCAATATCTGGTTGAGAGAAAACGTTAACTCTTCACATCTTGCTAATGTTGTCAATAAACTTAGATCCACTCTTTCTTGATATTTTCATTAAAGATGTAGTTCTTTCCAGAAATAACCCATTTACATTTATATTACTGTTAAGTGAAAAAGTTATTTTTCTTCAAAAACCAAGTGGAATAGAAAATAAGTAGGCATGGAATCTTTTTAAATTTATTTTCATAGAGACAGTCTTAGCAGTTTGTCAACAAATTTGTTAATTTCTTAAGTAGGAAATAGGCTGACTGGTGATCCTACACCCTGTGTCTCGTAATGTATACCGAGTTGATCCTGAGTCAGTTACCTGCCTTTACTGAAGCCACCAATGCACCCAGGGAACGGAGGGTACAAGGCAGGGAACATTCCAGGTGTGAGTGCCCCGAAGGACGCTTAGGAGCCTACAAAATGTAAAACTGGAAGCACCTGGGTGAAGGCTCACAAATGTGGAAAAGTATTAACCTGTCCGCTGAAAGAGTTGATTAAGTTAAAATGAGGCCAGTAAAATAGGGTCTTTATCCAATCCGACTGGTATCCTTTTAAGCAAGTAGACAGAAGAAAAACCACGTGAGGTCATGATGAGAAGGCACCATCTGGAAGCCAAGGAGAGAGGCCTCGAAGAAACCAAACCGGCTGACACCTTGATCTCAGACTTTTAGCCTTCAGAACTAAGAAAATAATTCCTATTGTTTAAACCCTACAGTTTGTATTATTTTGTTATGGCAGCCCTAGCAAACTAATACCCTCTGAGGAAAGGTTTGTGATTACCTCCGTTTGACAGAGAGTGCATAAAACTTATCTGGCTGAGATCACTGAGCTTTAAGCAATGGGAAAGAGTTTGAGCAAAAGTTTTCTTACGCCATAGTCTGTGAACTCAACCACTACATTATACTTTCTTTCAGTTCCCTCCTGGCCTTATCTGGATAACTGATAAGATGGTAAGGAGCTGGGAGACGTTTTACTAGAGTCAAAAGCCAAGCTCAAGGCAATCTTTTGGCAGTTTTCACAGAGTTAGACCTGGAACACCGTTTATTTTATTCTATTTTATTTTATTTTCAAGTTTTTTGAATTGGGTCTCACTCTGTTGCCCAGTTTGAAGTTGTAGTAGCACAATCACAGCTCCCCACAGTCTCGACCTCCTGGGATTGCAGGTACATGCTGCCATGCCTAGCTAATTTTTTGATATTTTGTAGAGATGAAGTCTTGCTAAGGCTGGTCGCAAACTCTGGGATCAAGTAATCCTCCCGCCTCAACCTCCTCAAGTGCTGGGATTACAGATGTGAGCCTGGCCAGCACATGATTTAGATACTGAAATTCCCACACTCTTTTCTACCTTCCTACTAAGAAAAACCTCTGTATCTCATGTATTTTCTTCCCTCTTAATCAAAGTAGGTAGAATTAGAGCCACAGATTTTCACTAACACTTTGCTTCAATCAATTGTGGTTAATTAGTAAGATTTAATGCTTCAACATGGGGTGATCAGAGTTTTGACATAGCTTAGAAATAATCAATTTTTTTTTCTCAGTTTTTCACACACGCAAAAATGGCTCTTCTTCCTTGTAGATTTCATGTTATCCAGGGCCAAGCGCGGTATTAAGCTAATGAGGAGCGATTCATTTCCATGAGACTGGGTTATTTCCACTCCTATCTGACAATTTATAATTTTGATCTCGATTTTTAAATATATTTTATCAAAATAAATGCTAGAGAAATCACATTTTGCCTCTGCCACTAAATTATCAGAAATGGGAGAAAATTTAATAAAAGTTCTGTTGCGCCACTTAGTGGCTGAGGGTAAAATCGCACCCTTTACAAACAGCCCACAACTCAACAGTAGAAAACCAACCCAGAAATACCAAAATTGGATATCACCAGTCTCACAAGGAAGGCACAGTGTGTCTATTGCTGCTCTGGTAATAATGCAGAATCCATTCTAACAGGACACCTACTGGGATCTGTGACTCACTGTTTGTGACTATGTGGCAAATAGATCCCGCAGAGGCTGTGACTTCCGTGGTAGGAAAAAATGAGGAAGTGTTTTGCATGTGAGTGACAGACTGAGCCAGGAATAGAATGAGAAAGGCAAAATGATTTCTACCACTCACGTGTGGATCCCCAGCAGTGACATCCTATTTCTCTGCCATGTCATCACATATTTACTCCAACAGGGCTTGAAATCAAAATGCTGCAGTGAAACTACGTTTCATTTTCACCAATTTTATTTTTTCCCTGATGGTATCAGGAATAAAGTATTGTTACTAGACTTCTCGAGGTATTTCGAGTAATGAGTTTATAATCTAGATGACAGTTACTCTGTCTAAGGCACTGAGTGACTAGGATACTCCCCAATTACTGCAGCCATATTTTTTCAGTTCTCCAGGGCCCTCCAGTGGGGTGGGTGTGTTAGTCCATTTTGCATTGCTATAAAGGAATACCTGAAGCTGGATAGTTTATAAAGAAAAGAGGCTTATTTGACTCACAGTTCTGAATGGCACCAGCATCTGCTTGGCTTCTTGTGAGGCCTTAGGAAGCTCTTAATCATGGCAGAAGGTAAAGATGGAGCAGGCGTGTCACATGGCAAGAGTAGAAGCAAGAGAAAGAAAGAGGTGTCAGGCTCTTTTAAACAATCAGTTCTTGAATAACCTTATAGAGCAAAAAGTCCCTGAGTACCTCAAGAATGGCACCAAGTCATTCATGAGGGATCCATTCTTATGACCCAAACACCTCCCGCTAGGCCCCCACGCCTCCAACATTGGGGATCACATTTCATCATGAGATTTGAAGGAGACAACCATCCAAGCTTTGTCCATGGGGAAATGCTAAATAAGTAAGATAACATACCTGGTCGTGATCAACTCATGTAAAGTAGTTATGTCAGTACCTGGCACATAGTAGTTATATTGTTATAATCACTAGTATTATTAACTGAGAAATAAAACTGATGCGATCACAAGGGAGTTCCCACACAGGTAAAATCATATTCTACATGTGGCCCTGCTTGATCTCAGGAAAGATGAATTAGATTCATGCATGGTGTTTCATCCAACTCATGACTTCTCGCTTTGACTATGTGATACCAAAACTCCAAGATAGATAGAATGACTGTCAGTTCTCAAGGAAAGCTTGATGGAGATGATTTTTACTAGTGTTTGCAAATATTGAGTGTAGAGTTAGGTCTGATATTGCTTAGAACTCAATATTAGTAAGTTATATATTGTATATCACATTTGACTTTGCTGGTCGCAACAGCTGCCAGTCAGTAGCATGCCATTAATGGCATGAGCAACTGAATTCAAAATTCCCTGCCCTAGCCATACTACCCATAATTCCCTTGTTTCATGGGAATGGAGTTTCAGATAGAACAAAACATGTCCTTTCATAATAAACAAGGCTGAGTTGGGAAAAGTGCTGACGACCAATGTTTATACTTGAGAGTGGCTTAAATTCACAGTGAGTTATAGATTACTGATAATATCTTAAATCCTGTTTCAAAGAAAGCAGAAATGATCTAGATATGGAAAAATTCTACAGGACTAACAGGATAGGCGTTCCAAAGATAAATTTTACCAACTTTACAATTGTGTTCAATTTACAACTTGCCATTAATAGAAGTAGAATTTCCTGGGTACAAGAACCACCGTCTAACCATAGGTTTTGTTTTGGATAAAGATAAGATTTTTCCCAACTCCGTTCAAATCTCCAGAATCTTTATTCAAATCCTTAAAACATAGTTTTTATACAGCACTGAATTTTCCATTGTTCAAAATGGAATAATTTCTAACAGTTTCATTCCACATATCAGCCCATTTTTAAATAATGCCTAGCATGCCCCAAACCCTGAGGAAACAGGAGTAAGTAATACACACACTTTGACCTCAGACTGCTCATATTGTAGATTTAAAAAGACATACTCTGGTAACGCTCTTTCTCCAACACCTACTGAATGTGTGACCTTACAGAAAGTCACTAGACTTCCTGAGCCTCCAACGCTTCATCTAAAAACCAGGAGATAGACCATATATTCATTAATATGAGGCCTCACAGGGAGGTTGGAATAATTAAATAGGTAAAGATAAGAAAACAGTAAAATTTAACACAAATTTTATGTATTAATATAATGTTATGCTTATATAAGGACTTTCACTTTATAGAGTGAGATAGGGACATTTATGAAACAATGCTCTCCGACTTTTTGTAAATCAGAACATTTTCTAATGGTTTCCATAAAGAAAATGGAGCTGAATTACTAGGAAAACAAGTTAGCCCCAGGATGTAATCTTTTTAATCTTACAATAATGGAACAAAGTGTATCTCAAGAAAACAATCATTTTCTGAGGAAAAAAGAAAAAGATAATTGTTCTCAATCACATCATAAAATATAATGACTTCATAATGCAAATTTCATTTCACTAGGCCTAAATCCAGAAAAGACTTAGTCCTAAACCCTCATAGCCCCAAAGCTAGTGACACCTTTCCATAAAGCAATTGTTAGGAGACAGAGTCACTTAATTGATAAAACTTAAATTCTAAGTGTTTACGATATACAGCTGCTAGGTTGAGTTTGCATGACTTGCTCCATGTTCTATCCAAGTACATTAATAAGAAGTCATATTTAGAATGGTTCAAATGTTTTTCTCTTAGGAAATCCAAGCTATATGCTGAAAGTTATCGATGTAAGTGGTTGTTTGTATTCCTGCTGAGAAAAGCACTAATTGTCTGCTTATCTGTTTCAGGGCTTATCTCCTAGGTGAGTCTAACACTTTCCATTGATTTGATTTCCTTTATTAGTGCTTTCTGCAAGTGAGCTCACCTGAAGGATAAAGGAAGAAAGATGAAATACATTTCTCCACAAAGGGAGAAATTTTTACTTTCTTAAAATATAAAATTAACAAAAATTAAAGTTGACATCTCATAAGTTCTCCCCAGATTCTCCTTCCTCCCTTCCCAGAGGTGGCCACTAAGACAATTTCTGAAAATATCCTTCCAATCCTCATTTTCATAATTTTATCTTATATCTCCATAGAAACATAAACAATAGTCAGTATTTTGTTTTTCATATTTGGAATCATATTGGATATATTCTATACCTTGCTTTTATTCAGACCACATAAGTTGCTGAATTTAATCATATATGGTGTATAATATGTATTGCTTACTTATTTTAACCACTTTATGATATTTAAACCTATAAATATTCAATATTTTATCTGCACACGGATTGACATCATGTTGTTTCCAGTTTTTCAGTACTGAAAATAATATAGTCAGTCCTTGGCATCCACTGGGGGTTGGTCCCAGGACCCCCAAGAATACCAAAATTCAAGGATGTTCAAGTACCTTATACAAAATGACATAGTACTTGCAAATAAGTCATGCACAGCCTCCCATATACTTTAAATCATCTCTAGATTATTTGTAATACCAAATACAATGTAAATGCTATGTAAATAGTTTTTAAACTGTATTGTTTTTTATTTATTTATTTATTCTTTTTATTGTGACAGTTACTTTTTTTTCCAGAGTATTTTCCATCCATGGTTGTTTTAACACCTGGATGCAGAATCCATGGATACAAAGGGCCGACTGTGCTGTCACACTGTTATGATTTCCTCTAATTTGGTTCTGGGGTCTCACTCTGGAAAGTGGCTATAAACTCAAGCCCTGCTGTTACAGGGCTCCTTAGGTGGTTGTGGCTGTTGACACGACCTGACAATTAAGTTCATGAACTGGCCACAGTGCGCTTACGTTGACAGCACTGTGCAAAAAACTCAGTAAGGTTTCATAACCTTGGTATATCAGGGTCTCACAGCTGTGCTTGTGTTGATGTGTGGCAGTGTCTTGCTGAGTGGCATTCACTATTGTTGCATGTTTTTGTGTGAATGTCAGAGAATGTCAGAACTTGAATTAGAGCAAAAAACATACATTAAATTTTGTATTAAACTTGACAAGAGTGTAAGTGAAACCAAGGACATATTAGTCTAAGTTTATGAGGATAATACAATGAAGAAAACAGCAGCGTACAAATAGATTAAACGTTTGTCTGAGGGGAGTGAAAGTGTCACTGATGAAGAGAGGTCAGAACAGCTAGTAACAAGCAGAACTGATGAAAGTAATGCAAAATTTCTTCAAATTGTGCGTCAAAATAATTGACAGACTGTGAGAAGCCTAGCAGACCAAATAAACATTGAGAGAGAAACAGGAAAATCTGAACTGAAAATCTTGGTGCAAAAATGGTCCTAAAGGTGCTCTTGCATCACAACAATGCACCAATTCACATAGCACTGTCTATGAGGGAGTTTTTAGCCAGTAAACAAATAACTGTATTGGAACATCCTCCTTACTCACCTGATCTGGCCCCCCGTGACTTTTTTCTTTACCTGAAGCTAAAGGAAATATTGAAAGGAAGACATTTTGATGATATTCAAGACGTCAAGGATAATACGACAACAGCTCTGACAACCATTTCAGAAAAAAGAGTTCCAAAGTTGCTTTGACAGGTGGACTAGGTGCTGGTGTTGGTGCATAGATTCCCAAGGGGAATACTTCGAAGATGACCATAGTGATATTCAGCAATGAGTTATGTAGCACATTTTCTAGGATTAGTTCACGAACATAATTTTCAAAACTCATACAGTGTGTCTTTTACGGGACACTTCTTTATCCTGGTAGATGGCCTAAGGCTTAGGTGTCCAACACATGATCAACGTTTCTCTCACAATAAACTTGTTTATGTTGGCCAATACCCTTGTGGCTCTTGTCTAACCAGTGTCCAGTTTATCCCTACAAGATAGGCACTTTCTAGGAGTGTCCTGACCTGAAAAAAGTGTTAGGTCTGAATGTGTTGTTCAGGTGAGACACAGAGGAGGCAACACAACAAAATCCATGAAAAAACAGAAGCATTTTATTACTTACAGATCACAGAGAAGAAAAGGCAGCAGCCCTCACAGGGTCAATAGGAAGAGAGGAACACTTATGTTCAAAAAGTGGATAGGGATTGGGGAAGAGAGAAAGAGAGAAACAGGGACAGAGAGACAGAGATGTAGAGAGACAGAGAGGGCCAAAGCCTTTTTTGGGATCCAGGGTGTTTCTCAGGAAGGTTTCCCATGGAGAGTTCTAATTGGTGGATTTACAGCAAGCAAGTCTGAGTTCCATGGAGTCACACTGTGATTGAGAGGTGGCCACTGTGGCATATCAGCACATCCACCACATGGGGTGTGGTAGTCCATAGGGTGAGTCAAGTAGGTTGGATCTAGCTGTCCCATAGAGAAATAGTCACCAGGAGGCAGTTGTATGAGGCAGATACCTGGATTGACCACAGTGAGGACTGGGAAGAGGCAAATAGGTAGCAATGGTGTCAAGAGTGACTAATGCTTCTGGTATGAGAAAGTTAAACTTATATTCAAATTGATGCCAAGGCAACATAAAATTATAGAACTTTACTGTACACACACATCTTTGTATATGTAGAGAATCAGAATTACTGCTTCAGGACTGCAACATTCAAAATAATTAATAATTCTTGTGAAGGTAACTTAATACACTTGGGAATTGTTATTAAAGTATATTTTAATAGGAATTGTTCAAGTAGTGATTTTTGACTTACATATTATAATTAAGATTGTAAAAATTAATGCCAAAAAAACCAAATTTTGCATATGAGAGTAAATATAAGCGGGTTTTTTGAGATCTTCTATTTCTAATTATTTACAATGTAAATCTTCTCCATGGTTATGAATGATTGAAGGTTACCTTCTCTACAATAATATTCCAGACATGTACATGCTCAAGAACTTCCAAGCATATTCTGAATGAATTTTCTTTAAACATCGAAAACACTAACTTTCCTTAATGGAGAAGATGCAAACGTCAATCCAAAGTTTGTGGGTTTTCTTAAGTGGGTTTTAAATGGATCAGAACTCCAATTTCAGAAATGAAATTATTCTGAAATGATGACAGCATTTAAAGAAATGCATATGAGCCATTTATTCAGAGAATTTTTACTAAAAACCATGCCTTCTAAAAAAATTTATATTTGTTATTTGCTTTAGCAAACATGACAACCTATAAGACATGGTAGAGCTAAAACAAGTAAAAATACAAATTATATACTTTGTTGGCTGGGCGTGGTGGCTTATGCCTGTAATCTCAGCACTTTGGGAGCCTGAAGTTGGAGGATTAGCTTGAGCCCAGGAATTCGAGACCAACCTCATCAACATAGTGAGGACTCATCTCTACAAAAAAAAAGGAATCAATGCTGATTCTCTTGACAGAGAAAAAAAATTATATACTTCGTGCAAAGCAAAAATATAACAAAGAAAGTAAAAGGTAAATTTCTTTGCAAATATACATCATACAGTCAAATAATACAAATTTTGTTTTCCACATGAACACTTTCCTGGTGCTTTCATCTCTCCCATCCCATTCCCAAACAAAAGTAACTCCTTCCTCTTTCCTCTTACAAGTTATGAATATTTGGGGGATGTTTTATGATATGATTATCTTTTAGCATCAATCACAGATTTTTTGTTTACTTACATCATCCCTGCTAGACTTACCCTATTTCATCTTTAATTCCTCCAAGGTCGTCACACATTGCCTGGCTCAAAGCTCAATATTTGTTGGACTGTATTAAGAAGGTATTCCATCTAGCCTTGGCTTTTTTCTATTCTGGATAACCAAAAGCTATACTCTTTCAAATGAATTTTTAAAATTCCAACACCAAATCATCTGAATGCTTCTCACCAATGGCTACTTGAAGATACTTCAATCATAAATTATTAACTTTTCTTATCAGTCAGACAACACTGAGGTCTAAATTTCACATGGATCTAGGTCAAGTGTCTGCTACTGAAACCGTTACAGAAAGCTGGTGATTGTTAAAGGAATGATTATCCAATCCACAAATTGGGAGGCAGGCTCTTTGCTTCTCTTCCCCGCTTTTCTGCCACTGACTTTATGATTAGTTTACTGCAAAACTATCATTCCCCTAAGGGGTGGGCAGAACTAACCACAAAAGGAAAGCTGTTACACGTTAGCAGCTCTGAGAGGAAAAAGTAAAAATATCTGGTGAAAGCAAAAGATTCAGAATCACTGTATAAAGTGAGGTGTGAGATTTTTGTAGCATCTACAGATTTTCTTTAGTCCACTGTATAGATAAATTATAATTATTTAGACAGAATGCAAATGTTGACATATATTCAAACAAATAAAGCTTGTTTCTTACACTATTAAAATAGATATGAACAGTCATTCATTCAACAGATATTGCTTTTGTATCTCTTGCGCGCGTTTTCTCTGTCTTTAACAGGATGATAACTGAGTTAAGGAAGAAAGACAGACAAGCTTGCAAAGCCAAATAATAATATGTAACAATGGTAAGAAAGTTGCTACAAGAAAGAAAAAATATTTAGCAAAGATTTTGATCTATGTCATCCCAATATACTAATAATCAATTATTAAATTATCATATCATTAGTAACTATCATTAGTTAAGCACCACATTAAGTTTTGCCTATTAGGGCTATTTCTATCCCCATTTTACACATAGTAATTTGTAGTAGAGATAGGTTTCACACCCAAATCTATCTGATCAAGATCCAAACTCTTGCCATTAACTTATAGGTAGTTATTTTTCTAAATTTTTGATCCAGACAAGTCTATATCTATTGGCAACTGATAGTTTAGTGCTAATGCAGACAATATCTATTAGTTTATTTCCATTGTGTTTTACATTTATTTGGAATATTGACCTTTTAACTGTGTTTATAAGAATTATTTTTCTCTTCATATAGGGTTGTGATACACAGATGATTTATGACATGTTGCTAAGATTGAAATCCACTCTTTATTTACCTGGTGACTTTGTCTGCAAAAAGGTGAGTGCGTGATATTTTTCAAATGTACAACTAATAAATGTACTGGAGGATTTCAGATATAGGTTAATACCATTGTTTAAACAAAATTTGTCCAGGGCAAATTCCATACTATAGAAATAATTGTGATATACAGCGCTGTAAAACAATAATGTGTTCTCAGAGTTTAAAATGGAACAAGACAATATAGATTTCATTACTTACATTACAGAACAGAATTGTGGGTAGTCTGAAAAGCTGCTTTGTAAAAATGTAAATTATCAATCATCACACCCCATTAATTCCGAATACTTAAAGCGGAGGAAAAAGTTACAGAAGTGATAGGTGGTTCTGCCCTTTTTATGTCTTTGGCAAAGTATCAGTTACCTCCATTTTGCTCACCCAAGTAGTGAATAATCAATGCCACATTTTTTAAAACTTTCCTATGCTTTTTATGATTACAAAGTAATACACATTTATTATATTTAAAATAGAAAACACATAAAACTACAGACATAAATTCCTCCATCCAGAAATAACCACTATTAATATATTTTGGCCTGTTTATACATATTGTTGGATAGAGTTTGTTGTATAAAATCGATATCATACTATCATGTGTTTTTAAACTTGTTTTGTCATGAACAATATATCATACGAACATTTTACATATTATTAAGTAATCTTCTAAAGCGGCATGATATTCTAGTCTCGGGATATATAATCAATTTTCAAATGTAAATAACTCTAAAATGAACATCCTCTTGGATAAATATTTTTGCACATCTCTGATCAGTAACTTGAGAGGGAAGAAAAAGAATGATGACCATGGGTTTGGTATTTTAGGACACTAAATAAATGGGAAGTCAATAATCAAAGTAAAAAAATAGAAGAAAATGAGTGGTTAAAAAAAAAAAAAGGAGATGATCCAAGATGGTGGTGAATTTACAAGTGAGTGCGAATGAGAAACACTTTCATCATTCCAAAATGATGTGTTAAGTGCTGTGGTCAAAGTAAGCACAAGTTGTAGGACATGAAGTAGGGGCACTAGTCCCTCTTGGATACAGGCAGGATTTACTAGAGAAAATGATGTCTGAGCTAAGTCTTGAAAAATGAATGGAAGAAAACCAAGTGAAAGAGAAAATGGGAGTTCTGAATAGAGGAAAGAAGTAGCATGAGCTAAGGCAAAAAAGAAGGCACTGTGTCTGCAGAAGAAGTGCTAAGAACTACAGTAAGACAAATGGTAGACCATTTTAGTACAATTTATTTAATAAAACTCAATATCACTTGATACTGTGAGTCAGCAACTGTGCTGGATACCATACCGAGGAAAAACAAAAATGGTTCTTGTCCTCCAGGGGCTTATTGTCTAGTGCCCTGGTAGTCAATTTACATCAGAATTGCAGGAATGTGGAAACCTGAGCTCCACCACATTTTGGTATTTTTTTAAAAGCTCTCATATGATTCTAAAGTGCACCACAATTGAGAACCACCGGCCTGATGGAAGAGACAAACAATAAACAACTGGAATTAAATAAATTCATAACTCCAAAATGTGCTAAGTTGTATTAAGGGAAAAATAAAAGTTGCCAGAAGAATCTGTGGGGGTATAGGCACTTAATTTAGACTCAGGGTTGGTAGGGGAAGGTTATTAGGTTGTCAGTGTGACCTTTGTGAAATCTAAAGAGATATATTTTCTTAGTTTAAAAAATAAATGGGACAGGACAACATTTTTGACAGACTTGGAACCCAGAGCCAAGATGCAAGACAGAACTCGGCATATCCAAGGAATGAAAGCAAGTGAGTGACCGGGGTATAGTGATGAAAACAAAATCAAATGAAGTGTGAGGTACTTCAAGACATCAGGTGCAGATGCCAGGTGCACAGGTGAAATTCAGTCTAATGAGAGCAGATGGAACTGGGGTTAAGTGTGTAGGAACTGGAATACCAAAAAAGCTGACTTTAAGAGGAGTTCAAGGAAAGGCAAGAGAAGAGGGCCATGGTTGTAACTCTGAGGAACACCAATGTTCATGGAGGAGGTCAATGAAGAAGAATCAGAGATGACAAATGAGAAGGCTCTGTCAGAGACAAAAAAGGAAAAATGGAAGAGAGATTGTGATAAAATGGAAACCAGGAATAAACACTCATACACTAATCAATCCAAGTTAAAGACAGGGAGATTGGTGATATGATATCATGTTTTAAATGGGCAATACAAGCCACAGGAGAGTTTAAGGACCCTTTGGGAGCAGTGGTGCATTGGAATGACATGACCTTAATGCATCAAAATGACCTTTCAATTTGTGCCAATAGTAGCAGAGATAGAAAATTGAAGTAACTTATATAAACTTTGGCATCCGTGCCCCTAAACAGTGCAAATTTGTTTAACTTAGTATGAAATGCAGAGTAGATGCAGTCTCCTCAATTCTTGTTTCTTCTTCACATCGCATTCATCACTCAATAACAAAAATGGACCAGTGGAGACAAATAAGGCAAGAAAAGGAATAAGTAGGGGGAAGAGCAGAAATGAGAAGACATGGCCGGGCTTGGTGGCTCAGCCTGTAATCCCAGCACTTTGGGAGGCTGAGGTGAGTGGATTGCCTGAGCCCGCGGGTTCGAGACCCACCTGGGCAACTTGGCGAGACTTCATCTCTACAATAAGATAAAAAAAAATTAGCGGTCGTGGTAGCGTGCCTGTAGTTCCAGCTACTTGGAAGGCTGAGGCAGAAGGATCACCAGAGCCCAGCAGGTTGAGGCGAAGCCCAGCAGGTCAAGGCTGCAGTGGCCTGGAACGTGCCACTGCACTGCAGTCTGGGTGACAGAGTTCGACTCCAACTCAAAAAAAAAAGAAAATGAGAAGACACTAGAACTACAAGTCACATTTCTTTGTTTTGTTTTTAAGAGGCGATTTACATGATAGTACATATTGGCAGAGAAGAAAGGCTGTTATTCGACCTGAATTCAGCTTGGTTTTTGCTTATTATTTTCACAAAATATTGTAGAAAAGAGGAGGGGGAATAATGATGTTCAATTTGAGGTTACCTAAATAATTGAAGAAATGGCAGTGCTTGGGACTGAGTTTGGTGACCTAATCCTCAGGATGATTCCTAGACTTACTAAGTGGATAGCTTGGGCTGCTTGAAAAGTGTTGGAAATTTTCTCAGGACACTCTATGTCAATGTCCAATTCACCTAGAGTTCTTGCTATAGCATGGATTTCTGGGACTTCATTCCCAAAGATTCTAACCCATATTTCTACAGTGAGAATTCTCAATGATCTGAGAATTTGCACCTTTAAAGAAACTCCTGAGAGATGCTGATGCCACTAATCCAGGAACCACACTTTGTGTAACACTGCTCTTATCTGATGGGGTGCACTTGAGTGTCATAATGCTCCTACCGCCTTGGATATAGCCTCTTACACAGGAACCCCGAATTTTTGAAGTGCCCTCTCTCTAAGGGTTACGTCGCTCTACATGAAGCTCTTGTTTTTCTGTACTTTCTCCAAATTAGTCCAGACACCAACCACAAGAGCCTGGTTCAATCTTATTTTATACATGCTGTCAGCCCTTATTCTCTGAGGAATGTCTACTTCATTTGAATGCTAATTAAACTTGCAGAAAAGGCTTAAATTAGCCTAGAAATATGCAAGAAATAGTGGAAGTTTTGGTTCGTTGATTATGCCAGATCTCCTTGGAAAATTATTGAAATGATCATTAAAAAATAATTAAAATAGCTGAACTATATTTAAGTGCCCATTATGTACTTCTACCTCCAGTCAGTTGTAATAACTGCCTTTGAAAAATCATTCCAGTTCCTTGAAAATTACTTCATGCAAATAATAAGGACTATGACCCTGTCCTAATCATTATTTCCTGGAGTAACTCTTGGAAAACTAATTTTCAGGCATTTTGTCTTATTCTTAAAATAATTCATAGCTATTTTATTGGTTTTTAAAAGATCGGTCTTGATATCAGAGTCTTCATTAGATATGATCTATCTGCATGTCTTATATAGAGTCAGGTGACATCGGTCTGCTAGTTCTAGTGCTGTCACTTGCCAGTCTTGTAAGTTTGCTCAAGAAACATAATTTTGTAGGCTTCTACTACCAATTTTTAAATAAGAGGAATGATATCTTTCCTATTTGACTTCACTGGGATTTTTGCAAGAATTAAATGAGTTAATATCTATGAAATGCTTTGCAGTTATAAAGCAGCACATTCTGTAGAACAAATACATAAATTAAAATAAGGAGCTATGTAAATATCAGATATTATGATCTTTAAAGTACTATACAAAGACAAGATATTGTTATTAGCATTGACAGTATGTAAATAACTATAAGATCCATCTATATTGGAATTTCTACTTTGACCTGTTTTTGAGTATAAACGTATGCTTAATATTTTGCACAATTCCCAACTTAAACATACTTCTTATATTGTGGAGATGTGGCCCTATGCGTCCTTTTGCTTCTAACTGTTGAGTCATGGAATTTTGGCTAATCCTCTAACCCAATCTATGCCTTTGTTTTTCCTTCTGTAGTACTTATTCTACTTCCTCATAAAAGTAATGGAGAGATAAAAAGAGAATTTCAATTTTCTGGATGTTAATGAAGAGGTAGAGTCTGATAACTTCAAACTCAACCTGACAATTATAAAGCAACCGTAATTTATATTGAGGAAAATAAACCTAGGTATTAAAGACTTCAACATTTCCCAGAAAACAGTCAAATTATCTTTTCCTCATTCACAAACGAGTGCCTACTATATACAAGCTTCTGCTCAGCACTGGAACAAGCTACACATCATGTCAGCTATCTTAGACAGAACATAAACTACAATCAAGATTGCTTAATCTTGAGTTTATTTTAGAGTATTCTAATTATTTCAAAGTATGTTTATTATTTTTTTTTTTGATAGCTCAGGTTGATTAAGGTACTTCTCATTCAGACATATAGGTACTACTCTCCAAATAGTTTGTATTATGCAAATGAGGCTATTTAGCATTTAACAGCCTTTTTTGACCTAAACACTATTTAAAACTCTTGCAAGATACGTATTCTTTTTGCAAACTGGAGTGAGAAGATGTGTTGCAAGGTCTCCACAACCACCCACGGGATTTGGTGATTTATTTGTAAGGACTCGCGCAATTCAACATAAAGTTATAGCTATGGCTTAAGAATTATTACAACAATAAATAAAATGAAGAAATAGGAAGAACAAGATCGATATGGGAGAAGACCTGAGAAATTAAGCACAGGCTTCCTAGGTCCTGTTTCTGTGAGGGTCACATGGATACATTTTTCTCTCCAGTGGACTACACAGACAGGAGCAAAATATCTCCACCATGAGAAACCCATCTGAGTCTTGGGTCCAGAACTCTTAAATGAGGCAGATCATATAGCAGCATGACCAGACATGCTTCAGACTTCAAACTAGATACCGGGTACATATCATAAATGCTTGTGTTCATATTAAACAATGCTGACAGCCTGGTACATCCTGCCACACTGCCCCAGGCATATAAAATAATGTTATAGGCACTGTTAACCAGTAGCCGTGTGAACATTCCAGGAGTTTAATTCTCAGGACTTGAACAAGGATCATTGACCTGGCTCCAAGAGTCCCCCAAGATAAACAAGAACTGAGTAAAACAACCTGCTGCATTGACATTTCCTTTCAATATGGAATGAGAATAATAGCATAAAGGTCTCCTATGGCCCAGTTTCCAAAAACAGACCTCAATGCCATAGATAGGAAAATAGAATTGGCCTTTGCATGGCTGCAGCCTATGCTCTTTTGATAGACTAAGCACATTCTTCAGAGTGTAGCAGTGGTCACCAAGCAATGTGCTAACTAAAATATCTTCACATGTCCTGTGGTGGCATACAGTACTCACATGCTGAGAAGTATCTTCTTTTTTTTTTTTTTTTTGAGTTGGCATCTCACTCTGTCGCCCCGACTGGAGTGCAGTGGCCGCTTCCGGCCACCGCAGCCTCGACCTGCTGGGCTCCGGCGATCCTTCCGCCTCAGCCTTCCAAGTAGCTGGA